>WYDI02027716.1:0-26218 GCA_009867235.2 Psittacus erithacus | reverse complement strand
CTGTCCATGTCACCGACAAAGATGTTGAACAAGACCGGTCCCAACACTGATCCCTGAGGGACACCACTCATTACTGGCCTCCAACTGGACATTGAGCCATTGACCACAACTCTTTGCGTGCAGCCATCCAGACAGTTCTTTATGCATCGAGTGGTCCACCTATCAAATTGATGTCTCTCCAATTTAGAGACAATGATGTCGTGCAGGACAGTGTCCAGCTTGTTTAGTTATTCCTTATGATACTGAACTCTGAAAGAAGAGAACTCAAACTGGTAATACTACTTGAAAGATAATATACGAATAGTAAATGTCTCCAGTAAAGAAACTATAAAGGAAAAATATTTTTTAAAAATCATCCTCGATGATTTTAAAAAAAAATAAAGATTTCTTTTCTTTCAAAAGCACAGAATTATGCCAAGTTCATAGTAGTATAACTCCTAATGTAACTTTAATTAATCCGTCTGCTCAATACTTTTTCTACCTTTTCTTTGAGAGATTCATGTCAATCGCATCAGTCTTATAGCAGTCTTTCCCCACATGAAATCTAAGAAAATTTTTATTATAGCTTTCATTTCACTGTAAATAAGTAAAAATTAAATGAATTTTTAAGGGTTATTAAAAAGCATATGTATATATCTGCATGCACATTCATCACGGCTTACTTAGTTGTGTTAATAGGGCTGAAGACGCAATAAAACTGAGGCAGGCCTAAAATCTTCCCAGATTGTGATCATTAACAAACTCATAAATCACTCATTTTTTAATTAACTTCATACTTCAACAGATTCAGGTGTTTAAGTACTATGGAAATGTAAGTAGAAGTACACAACCTCTTGGATTTAAAGATAACCAAAGAGAAGCCAATAAGAAAAAAATATTTCTACTGAAAAGTTTCACAAAAGAAATTCTGACCTTCAGGCCAGCAGATTAGTAATAGGAACCATGCGCATTTTTTTAATTGGCTTGTGATTACTTTCCAATTTCCTGAAATTATGTTGATTGAGACAGTTAAGAATATCATCAAGATTGCAATGGTAGCTGATAAATTACCTCTATTGTTAATTATAACATTAGGATTAAAATCTTAATTGAATAGACACAATTAAAAGACAGTTTATGTATACCGGAGTGTTTCACCAATGAAAAGGGAATTTACCAAATGTGTTCAATGAAGGGGAACTTGTTCTGAGAAAAAATTAGCTCAAAACTTGATTGAAAGTCTGTTCAGTTCGAATTCGAACATCTTGAAAGTGGATAATGCAAAACATCAGCAAAGTCTCTTTAACGACCAGTTAATTTGCTTCTCATTCATTCCTTTCCTCTGCATGATTTAGCATCTTCATATTTTATTCCTGTTCACCTTTGGCCTGTACTAAGAAATGGACTGCCCATTATATAAACCTGGACTTCTTTTAGTGTTTAAGAAAAGCAAGCATTCTATGTATTTGTGCCTTTACAGTGGGTTCAGAATTCATTGATATATACTCTTTAGTAAATGATGGGTATTGACTGATGATTGATATGCTAAAAACTGAAGAGAAAAAAAAAGTGTAAGCCTTTCAGTTTTATAAGAGAAATTGAGAATACTAGTTCACATCAAAGTAACTGAGCTGCTCAGGACAGCAGTCAAAAATTCTTAAACGACATATAATGAGCGCTAGGTAGAAACCAAAAAAATAGTGCAGAAAAGAATGTCAGCATATCAACAGCCTTCTGGTTTGCTACTTTTTGTTTGTGCTATAGTGAAGTTAGTCCCCACTCCTACCTGAGCTCTGTTGCATCCATTCATCTCAGTTCACATCCTATCCTTCCCTGTCAGCAGTGTTAACTTCAGCTGGAAAAAGTGTGTGACAGTGAATTCAAAAGATTTAATCTTTCATGTAGGAGTTCAGAACCCACATAATTTTGTTTTTTGAAGGAGTCGCAGAATGAAATCTTACGACCTGCTCTGTGCAAGGGGTCAGGCTAGCTTCAGGCTAGCCAGCTTTAAAATCTGTTATGCTGAGGATTCTTCTTATCAGGATACATTTGAGACAACATGCACAGTGCAGAGGTCAGAATTTTTTTGATCACAGCTTTTCTTTCCTTGGGTAAGAAGAATACTCTCAATTGTCACGAGTCAAATCCTGTACAACATATTTGCAGACAGGTTCACCAGAAAGCCAAAACAGCAAAAAGTCCCTAGTGTATCATGAAGAGCTGTTGCTTTACAGACTCAAGGGAGCAGCAGGCCAGGGAGCAGTCGCACCACAGTGTTGTTGGTATACCCACAGATATACCCACTGTGGTGGGAGGTAAGCTGTCCACACACAGCACTGCACACACTGTGCATAAGGCAGCGCTACCTGAGATCTGAGCACATCTGCAGTTATTCTCCCGTTCCCAAACAGATAGGAAGTAGGTCAGCTCTGATCCAGAAGGCTATATTAACAGTAACTTAATATACTTCCTCTTTGGGTGTGATGTCAGTGCTGATGTTTTTTGATCATCTTGCAATAATCCCACACTCTTACTAAACTCACATCTGCCTTATACCTGCCCCCTATATAATATGCCACTCTTCACTATGTAGAATAACTAGGATGTCCTAAAAGACTGTATCATCAGAATGTGCTACAGGTAAGGGCTATGCAGGATCAGGAGACCATACTGCAATCTTCACATTTTGAAATATACAGGAAGACAAATTTACATTTTAAAAACATTCCCAATCATGACTACAATTCCTATTCTGTGCTTTGGTACAACAGTAATGATTACTAAGAAAAGCATAACCCAAGAGAGAGTATTTAATAAGCACATTTTTCAGTTAGCAGTGTCTGCTGGAAATGAATAAGAAAAAGACAAGTCTTTGGAGAATGGCAAAATACAGGATTCCCTGTATTTTCTTGTGATGAGCAGTCTCCCAAGTTTAGATCTGTAATTGCACACATGTGACTGTGGGTGAATACACTATATTATTTGACAAAACTAGAGAGCGTAGTAAGGTTGCAATGACAGTAAGAGTTGCCAAGACAAAAAAAAAAGAAAGTTACTGACTACAAGCCTAAAATTTTAAGCACTAACATGGAAGTCCTAAGTCCAGGAAGTATGATTAGCAGAATACTGAACCAATTATATCCCTTTTTATAATAATTTTCTAGGATGCTTCTTTCTATTTCATCTGAACAAAGTTTCTTGAAATTTCCACATTGCCTTTAGAGAATTTTGGCAAGGGGTAGCTCACAAGATATACATCAGCACCTCATCTGCTCAGGCAGTCTGTAACAGGTGAATCACAGAAGTGGCAACTCAAAACCACCAACCAACCAAAGTTTAAACGGTTTTGGTTTTTCCCCTAAAGCACATATTTGTACAAGGTGCTCCTGGTCAATGCTTGATTTTCCCCATCCCAATCTGTAGATTCCTACACTGTTCAAATTATTTTGTACTGCCTACGTCAAATGTCTGTCTGATCAAGTGTCAAATGTGCCAGAGGGAAGAGGAGCACTAGACCAGGGTGCTGGAGATACAGAAAAACTGAAGAGTTAAGGGCCAGTCTGCTCAGCCTTCGGTCACACAGTACGTCTGTGATGGGTAAAAGACGACAGGTTTCCAAGGGACACAGTAAGAAAGAGTCACCTGACTTGTTCTATTGATCCACGTGTAGGGTAGAACAGATAGTAATAGTGCAAAGGAAACATAGCTCAATAAAGGTAAATAATGTCTAGTGAGGAAATCTTCCATGTGGAAGAGGAGATGCATGCTTACATGACATTAATAGACTCTTGTGACTCATGAAGCATAGAATTTTTAGCTTTTATGTTGTAATAAATAGTTTACCTATTTAAAGAAAACAAAGATGATAAACAAAGACTATCTTGTGTAATATTGTATAGAAGAATGCATTTTGCCAGCAAAAATAAGGCTAAACATCATCAAAACAATGCAACATATTTCCTTTGATTTAGAGTGTCAGTAACCTAATTCATTAACCACACCTAATGCATGTCTCCTCCCAACTATTACTGCAATTATGTCAAGATTAAGGCTCCCTAAAGGTACACAATATGATAAACTACAATAATTTCTCTAAAATGCATGGTCTGAAGATATCCCACTGAACTATTGGTAATGATTCATGGTCTGTTGGTAAGAGATGCAATTTAATTGCACTTTGGAACCATTCCTAAAGCTGCAATCATCATGTCACAGAGTACCTGTAAAATGTCAAACTCTAATTATTTCCATGACAGTGCTTCTCAGATTTGACTCTGGTAATCCTTCACTCTGAAGCTTTATCTACAGAAAATGAAACATCAAGTAAATTATGATCAGCTGTCATCTTTATCATGTGCCATTTTGTCTAAATTTTACAAGTGTGAAAACAGAGAGGTGATCTGATCTGTTACGAAGCTAATCCTAATTCTCTTCATACTTATGTAGCTTTAGTTAGTTTAGAAAATTATGCCTGGGAGCTGGTTGGTAGATACATAGATAGAAACTATATTTATTTAAAGAAAACAATAAGCTCCTAAATTTTTTTAGCCCTGTGATCAGTTTCCAACCTGCCTTTCTGTATTTTGACACCTATGGAATTGTACTGCTTTTAATGGAATAAAAGTATATACCAGCATACATTTACTCGAATGAAGCCTACCTTTCTCAATTTCATCAGGAAATTAAAAAACAAAACCAAAACAAAACAAGAAAAACAAGATAAAAAAACAAAACAAAACAGAAAAACAAGATAAAAAAATGAAACAAAACAAAACACCAAAAAACACACACACAGCAAATAAGCTACTCTATGACATTCCCATTGCCTTATCTCAAAGTCTAAGTTTGTAAACAAATTAATTCAGCCTATCCTCTTCAAGTAGATTCACCGTATCTCTCCATGTATTTGTCTAACTGTTGTGGTGATGTCTGATGCTTTTTTCACCATTTGGAAGTTCCCCTGAGATTTCCCTTGAATCTCTTAGTTACACTTTGATCTTTCCCTCACAAGATTAGCTCTTCAGCTGGCGCTGCCAGTTCATGCTGTGATTATCTCTGGATACACTCGCCACTGGTATCTAGGTGGAGGTTGTTCTTAGCTGTCCTAGAGGCATGCTGCTCACACCACTGCAATTCAAACAGAAGCCTGAGGGCAGATCTTAATTTGAAATTCAGCGATTGTGAGACTGCATGAAGGTATTAGTCATTGCTATATTCATGTCACATGCCTTCAAAAATCTGTGCTCACAGGCACACATTATAGATTTAGAGCACATAAGTAACAACCCTAAAAGGCCTATAATCAGAAGAAATGAGGGAAGACAGGAAATATTTTCTAAAGGTCAGTGGTAAAAAACTGTGGAAGAAAAGTGCTAGGACATCAGTGAAGGCAATAGTATATTGTGTCTGAGAAGGGCGAAGTAGTGCACATGGCTTTTGGATGAGACACTGCCCCTGTACGTACACTTTGCCCAGGACTGATTAAATCATGGGTCTCAGAGGAAACAGAGATTTAGTCCCCTTCTTTAAAAGTGATGAAAACTACGTGTAATTTGATTTTTAAGCTATTCTTCATGTATTACATGGAAATGCAGAGGTCTTTACTACAGAGACATGCTTACAGCAGTTTACGCAAGCAGAGGTCCAAGAGGCTCCAGATACAATTTATATTGTATTTCTCATTGCATGTATTATAGCTTGGTTGCAAAGGCTTTAAAGTTAATTTCTGTGTAAAATTTTAGTAATCAAAGACAAGCAAAATAGTCTCTTTGCAGGGCTTAATGCATATGTGTCACCTAAGGATTTTGGGTGAAACTTTTGCATTACTTGCTATTGCTTCACCACTGGGAAACTGAAGAAGCAGCAACACTTCACATTTATCTCAGAGGTAGGCTGACTCACCTGGGCCTTACAGGTGATAAGAGTGGAGAAAGTATCCTGCTTCTGTGTTCCACAGTGGCTTAGGCATTGTGCAGGTCTATAGTGAACTGTACAGCAATAGAAATGAAGAAGCACAGAAAATTTTACTGCTGGGTGCATATTGGGTATTAAAGGTAGTACAGATGTTAAAAAGGAATTTTGAGAATCTATCCTTTGAACATAAATTGTCCAATATTTTTTGCTATTCTCCCCCTTATTTTTTATCTATAACACTGCACAAAGACCTAGTCTTACTTTTTCGTGTACATATAAGGAGAGAGAAAGCAAATCAACATTCTCAGCTGTATAAAACAAATGGCTTTATTATCCTTTTATGGATGAGCTACCATTGTAAACCTTAAAGAAAACCAATTAAAACCAGTGTCAAGCAACAGGGGTATGCTGCAAGACAAGAGGATATGTCACCAAAAAGTGTCCTGTAATGTAATATTAAGCTCTAGAATTTATGGGTGTTTTCTTCCTTGTGTGGTTTTCAATACACTTTTATTACAGGCTCTAAATTACACTTTCACAGAAAAGGTCTCTCTTTAAACCTTTAGGTCAGAATTGTTCAGATCTTTTCACACTGAATCAGTCAGTTTTAAAGCTGGCACAATCCTTGGCAGGCTTGTAAATCTTTCAAAAGATCTTATCCAATTACCCTTCATGGTCCACAGGCTTCTATGGCATGACTGTTTCCTTCTATGTGAGGAATTAAGTGCTCATGAAAGCTTAGGAACCAATGAAGTTGAAAAGTAAGACAGCACATTTTTCTACAGTTCAGATACTATGGCTATATCTACAGAGACTGTGTAGAAATCTATAAAGAAATTCAGTCATGGTCAAGAACACTGCTGGTCCTCTGAGACCAGAAGAGCAGTGGGACCAGAAGAACAGTAAGATCAGAAATTTTTAGTTTATTTGTTTATAAAAGACAGTCAGTTACGTTAACATAGTAAACTTCTGCCTATACATCTCAGTTCTAACATCTTGCCTTGCACCACAAAATATATTTAATTTAATCTGTATCTATCATAAACCTTGGTCTTTTTTATATGTAATATATATTCTTCAGGAAATGTAGCAAGAAGTCATAGACATATTAGGTTTTTAATATGAAAAGGAATATAGTGAAAAGCAATATCTGAAGAAAGTACTTTTTTTGTTATTTTATATACTGAACACCTTTATTAACTAAGGGAATATAAAGGATAAATATTTACTAAGACTTTTGTTAGTATCAGAAAGAATTTTATATCACAGCAGTTTTTAAACTGCAGTATTTATTCTAGTGACGTATAAACTTCAATTACCAGGCTATAGCAGAAAGGAAAGAAAAACCACTAAATCAATTACACATGTGACATAAAAATATTATTTCATCTCACTATGTTGGTCAGGATTACTAGAAAAATGCCCCTTCGAAAACATTACATGGTTAATAAAATCACAGTTAAGAACAATGAGAAAATGCATGCTGTTTCCTTGAGGAACAGCTTAAAAAACTTTTCTTTGTAATGCAAAAAACAATGATATTGCAGTGAGAGAAATCCAGCTGCATCTTGAACCTGTGTTAGTGACCAGTAACTAACTGACATGCTGTGAATTCCCAAAAGTTATATATATACACACATATTAATATATACATATTCATTTTGTTGGTACATATATATATATGCTAATTTTTTTCCCACTTCACCGTGAGAAGGACCTTTCATTTCTCCATTGAAGATCTGAAGAATTACACTGCAATCAACAGCTACTCCAAGCCCTTTCTATGTCTGATTTTCAATTGTATCTTTTGTAATTATTCATTTATATTGGTGCAAAACAGAAGGATCTTGAAATGTGAAACTTCACACAGTGGAACTAACTGAAAAGCAATCAAGACAAGCAGAATTAGGTTCTTGCTAGCTCAGTTGTTTCTAATACGCTTCCATTCTGAACAAGGAAATTAAGTTAAAAGGAATTTTCATTTGCAGCTTTTAAAAAGCTTTCAATTTTATTACTTGTGTACTTCATTGTGTTGTTACCTCAACAGAACTTGTACTCATTTCAAACAAAAATGTGACATGGAGGAAAGAAAATAAAAGCTTAATATGATCCTGAAGTCTATAATTAGAGTTTTATGTATATAAGGAAAATGCTGTTAGTAATTATAAATAAATAAAAAAAAAAAATTATTGAGATGGTGGGTGTTGGTAGAGTTCAACCTTTCTCTGACTTTCATGTTTACAAATTAAAAAAAAAGTATTCCATTTAGTGAAATTTTGTCCAGTCCAGATTCCAGAGAGATTGTCAATGTCATTTCTCCCAAGACTAAATTGCATTTTTAAGCTCATATGTCAAATAAATAGAAGGTCACTGCTTGGTCTCCAGCAAGAAATTGCTTATTATTTAAAAGGAAGTTTCCAGATCTAGTGGGAGAATAGTGTTGCATTCTGAAGAGAGGAAAGTACATTACTAATTCTGTTGCTTATGGTTACTTCACAAAATTATAAATTACAACACAGTGCTAGAATGAAGTAGGCAGGTTCTTTTCTACATGTTTTATTTACCAGTGTTGTGCTTTACATTTTGAATAACCGCCATAAGCCGCTGACAATTGCACAGAGATTGATTTGTGTATGGTGTTTAAGTATAACCTTGGAACTTTTTGTCCTGACCAAACCAGAAGAACAAAATGAATTAAAGAAATCTGCATGGAAACACTAGACATATATCATAAATCTGGTGCTAATCAACTAGATGAGTTACATGAAACTCCTGAATACAACTGCACTTCATTGAAATCACTTGCATAAAGATTTCACCTCAACTAGTGATGCGTGTTACAGCAGGATCAAGAATTATGTGTATGATAAATGTAATCAAAGTCTAGTAAAATCTGGGGTTTATTAAAGAAAAAGAAAATGAAGAAACATATTTCACTTTATGAATTCAGAAAGGAGCGTAATTGTAAAGAAGGAACAAAACCTATAAATACTTATCCAAAAATAATATACTGATGCTTTTGTTCCTCTTTTATTTCCATCCATTTTTCACTTGAAAAAGTGTGGAGTTGATTGCTGGCAGATTATTTGAATGATAATTATTTAAGAGAAATAACTGAAGACCAAACAATCAGTTTGATCTTGACTCTATTGCAATACATAAACTTCATTCCGTGTCTTGCATTTTGAAGGCCAGATATAAAAACTCTTGCCTCTCCTCTGACCAGAAATCTCAGTAATGAATCAACCAACCTTGCCCAATATGCTCTATTACAGAAAGAAGCACTTCCGTGAATGTGAGATTAGGTCTCTTCCTCTAGTAACTCATTTTCCTACCTTCAGACCTGGCGACTTCTCAATAAGCTTTTTCCCTCACCAGAAAGACTGAGAAGAATACCAAAGTTTCTTAACAAAAAAAAGCACTACTAAAATTAAGGAGGCAAAGATTTTAATCTGAGTTGCAAAGCTGGAAATTTCATTTTAATATAAGTGGTTTTGAATTATGCTGTTGTAAATCAGAATGTGCCCTCTCAACTATTAAATAAAACAAACTAAAATTTCTATTTTCCTCTATTCTCAGTACTTTTTTGTGAATTTTGCTAGACTGTGAACTTGTTATTGATTTTTGACTATCGGCACCACTCATTCAATAAACTTCTCACCAAACTTGGCCCAAAAAGATGCTGAGAGCAGAATGAGGAAGTTCAGTGTGTATTCTCCTGCAGTAATTACAAAATTCTCTTTTGCTTAAGAGTGGTCCTTATGAAAAAAATCAGACTCTAGCAAGAAGTTGGAGGACTTAAGTATCATATCTACCAGCATGAGCAAATGTGGGCACAGGACAAAGAAAACAATTTGCATGAATATGTCCTTGAAAATAATAGTTTGATAGTTAAGACTTACTGGTTCTCCCAAAGGTTTAAAAGCTGGAAGTGCAGAAGTCTGTCTCAGTATAAGTGGGTAGATTCTTTACATCATGAGACATACTTGAATCATTTCCTTATAAGCAAAACCAGAAAAATCAAGGCTGTCTCCTATTAAAAAAAAAAAAAAATCCACAAACACAAAAAAAAAAAAAAAACAAAACCCACACAACACAACAAAAAACCAAACTAAACCAAACCAACATATGGGCAGTTCCTTAACTTTAGAAGCTCTCCCAAGCCTGGATGCATTCATGGGTTTTTGACCTCCACATAGACACTGATGTACTACCTGCAGTATTCTATGATTTAGACTTTGGTTTATGTAGAGTATTCCTAGGCTCCAGGTTTTCAATGTGTCACTTTATATTTTTAGCAACATTAAAAAGATACCTTTCCAATGTCCATAATATCTTTAAAGATTTTAATAAATGTAAAATAGTATCAAAATACTAAAATCTGCCTCTGTGATTACTTTAAGATATTTGACATCACAGTGAGGATCTGTGTTACTTAAACAGAAAAATATGTAAGACTCAATTTATCTTTTTGAAAAAATGTGATTTGAAAGGAGTTATTGAAAAAGAAACAAGCCAAAAATAAACCATGTCAGAGAGAAAAACTTAGAGGCAAAATAAGCTCTAAGACATGGAAAGGGTAAAAAATCCTTACTTGAATTTTACTAGTATGGTGGTCAACTGAGGTTTCCAAAGCCAGAGAAGCAAGCAAGACACTATTTGAGAAAAAAAAAAAAAACAATAGTACCCTGAAAAAGAGTGTCTCTTGTATTCCTAGAAGTTGAAGGGAAACTGATGGTTTTAATATTTATCTCCATGACAGACTTTAAATTCTTTATGAGTTATTTATTCTGATATCTCTGCTAACTAATTTTTATTTTTGGATGCATACATTTTGGACTTACTTATGTATATGTGCAATTTTATATTAAAAACCAGAAAATAAACACTTTCTTTAAACTGGACAAAAAAAATGTAGTTGTGAGGAATTCAGGCAGATTTTTCTAAGTAGTATTTATTTGATACTATTCTACTGATATGCTTCAGTACTAGAGACAAGAACCAATCCAAAATACCAGTGCAAAAAGTTCTGCCTTGGTGCTGTAGAGGCAACCCCATATTAGGGAAGTTACAGGTGCAGAGTTGAGAAGTCCAGTAACAACCTGTATTTAGGTAATCACTACTACACCTCCTACTGGCTTTCCTTACTTCGAAGAAAAATCTTCTATAAGAGCTTAGCTAAGATTCTTTTGTGCTGGTCAATAACTTCCTTATGTGTAGACATGGAAATCAAAAGAGTCACAGATAAGTGAACCCTTCATTTCAGTACTGAACCTAATTTGACAAGTGCATTGCCAAAAGAAGAGTGACTCAGGTAAACAGCTATAGCATGTACCAGGAGCCAAGAAGCTTTAGAGCTTTAGGGCCTGATATTGAGACCTTCTGAGGCCCAGAAACTCCAGCTGAATAACATGGAAGATAAATGTTCATCTTTGGAAAAAAGGCTTATATTGTGGCTAGCGAGGCAAATGCTGGTCTATTTCATATCAGGAATTTGCAGCTTTCAGTGTCTAAGGGTATTGATACATGGATACATACAAAAAATAAAAAGAAAACAAAAAAAAAAAGGAGGGGGGATATAAAAGCAGAAACAATATCTCTGTGATCTTACAAACTCTTATCACTATGCTTCTCAGTATACAATAATTATTTGTAGTAGTGTAGTGTTTAAAATCTCTCTAAGGGGTTATGAAACAAGCAGTCCATTGTGTCAGGAGCTGTCAAATTCAAAACAAAATACAGCCACCACTCCAGAGAATTTTTCATTACGAAGGTTAGATCAGTAACCTTTAATCTACTTCTCTTACCTTAATAATTCTGTTGAAAACATACAAAGAGCAATTATGTACTTACAGTAACAGAATTAAACTGGCTAAGCTAAAGCATGCTGTGGCATGCCAATCATTTCTCCCAACAAAGAAATAACCCACTGCTGGAGTTTCACCTGTGATCCAGGAAACGACTATCAAAAAATGAGGCGCTGAATATAATACATCACAGAGGACAGAAGAGTCATCCAGAAAAGGATACCTAAGAAAACACAGATGAACCTCACCAACGATCATCACCTTCACCTGTTCTGATGAGCTTTCCTCCTTAACCCATTTTATCCTTGGATATCTTGTTTTATTCCCCACTGGACTTAAAAGAAATCCATCTCCAGCTGGTATTAAAAAAGAGATGTGAATTGTTCAGTTACTTGGAAGTCCTGAAATTGCAGTGGTCACATTGGGTGTAAGGAGAATTAGAACTGTTCTTTCAGTTGCTACTTCAGTAGAACAAATTTTCACATTAAAACTTTTAAAATTCTTCAATCTACAAAATGCTAACACTATGAGTTACTTCTTTATATGATCTTTTTCAGATCACCTGAGATCTTCCCTAAATAGTGCAAGAAAAATAGTCACTAAATAGTATGTCCTGTTTCCCAGGACAAAACACTATCACATCTCAGATTATTTGATATTAATCATCTCTCATAATTGTCTGTACACAATTGAGATAGTGGCATAGAACATGGTAATAGCATTTTACTTCCCCTGGACTTTTTACTTAGCTCCAGAATTTTTCTTGGGTGAGCTGGAAACATTTCAGATTCACAGGAATAGATAAATGCCATTATTTTTAAGAAGGCTATAAAAGCCATATGCAGATTTCATCAAAATTGACAGGACTTTTTTCATTGACCTTAATGGAAAACAGATTATGCTGAGGAGCCGGTTACGCAGATTTGCAAGATGTACCATACCCTTTTCAAGCACATAAAATAACACTATTTCAGAGAAATTCTTCAAAACTAGAGGACATATGATCTGAGAATGCATTTGCCTTTCCGGAGAGAAGTAGCGGCAGACAGTTCATATATGGCCAATTGCAATCATGACTTAAATCTGTGGTTACCCCTTGAAGCATGATTTTGCTTGCTCATTATTCTTGTGATAATTCACCCTTAAGTACATATATGTGAATATTTCAGTGGTCTTTAAGAACTGGGCATTGGGAGGTTCATGGATTTTAAGTCCAGAGGTGATGACTGAATACAACTTTGATTTTTTGTCAGCTGTAGACCACAAATTTTCACCTACTTATTACTGATCACAATAACCTGCTTTCATTATATTGTTTCTTTGGAAGTTCATTCTACTATTAATCTACTCATGATATGAAAATATTCTGCTTATCCTTTCCTTTAGATTTTCCTGATCATCTCCAACATGAAATTGTAGAGTATGTCTCAGTGAACAATGCTGGGTGAGCACTGTTCATCTGTCTGGGTGAATAGTGCCAAGCATGGTATCCATGGTTAGCACTGCAAGTGTACTATAACCAATAATAAAAAGTAAAGCTTTGTCATAGTGTGTGCACTACTTCCAATACCAGTACTGCAGTCTTTTGGAGGGCTAACTGAAGCCAAAGTAACCTAATTTAACACAATGAAACTGTGGGTGTGCTCATTTCCTCATGCTGAGCATCCTCACTTAGGCTATTTCACTGAACACAAGGCTGCATTCAGGGTTGCTTGTGATCAGACCAGTTCTGGAGAGGTCAAACACTCAGCTGCAGTGTCAGCCTTTGAAATTGAAAGTGCAATGGAAACCACAGGAAGTCACGACTCTCCTGCAGGAAAGGTAGCAAAACAGCCTTTGTTCTGTATGCACTATCATTTGATTTTTGTTTCTTTTGTTCTCTTGTTTCTGGGCCTGGTCCTACCCACCTCCACAGAGACAACTAGCTTGGAGTCAAAAAACTTATGGCCTTTCTGGACCAACAGCTTTGGGCATCTGCTTTTTTAATGGAGTGAAAGGAAATGATCTTGTTTTGCAACCAAGTGATGTTTTCTGTATCACAGAATCATAGAATGATTAGGGTTGGAAAGGACCTATGCAGTTTATTTTATTTTCCTTAAGAATATATTAATACAGCAATGAAGGAAGAGGTAGAATGATCAAAAAATAATTGTTTGGATAATGTGTAAATTCATTACTTTCAGCAACTGCAGATAGTCTGTAAAATAGAATACATCTAAAAATGATAACCATACTAGGACATGTTAGAAAAGTTTTTATGAAGCTTAATGATCCACAAATATAGCTGTGTGACAGTATTTGAACTGAGATTTATTTGTCATTAATTTGAGTTAAATTTTCTATTACCTTTGTAAAAACCAATAATAAACACTCACAAAGTGACAAGCTACTACACCTCCTCTAACCTGATATTTTAGAAAGGGTAGCCCTATAGCAAACTAGTAAAGTAAAAAATGGTAAACCATACTAGTATAGATTATTAAATGACAGCGATTCCAAAAAAGGTTGCTGAAAAATTCATTTTGATTTGCTGGAAATCCTGAAGAGTTTTACTACATATGCTGAATTTCTGAAAAAGTCCATATTCCTCAGGGGAAAAAAATGCACAGAGGAAAGGGGAGTTATCTTAATGTAGATTTTAAACACTTTTACCTACAAAATAAAAGTTTTGCTTTGTTTCTGGAAGCCAAGCACCAGTGTGGTAAGTTTTTTGTTCCTATATGTAATCCAGAAGAAGCAGGATAAAAAAAATAAGAATTAAAAAAATTAAAAAATATTCTACCTAAGCTCAGTAATAATATGTTTTTGCATTTAGAATTCTGCTTTAGAAAAAAATAAAAGCATAATTCTCCTCTGTAACTGAGCAGAATTCTGTACATAAAATGAGGGTGAAATTCATGGCTCATCTATGGAGGGAGTGTCAGAGGCTAAAGAGTACATTTTGGGAGTCTCTTGGCCCTGGCTCCTCTCTGGCATGCAGGAATAAGCAGGAGATGGGACACCCAAGGAAGCCAGCAAGGTAGAATCCAAATTTTTTTGTCATTGCTCTCCCAAAATAGGAAAGTGTCAAAGGCAGCCATCATCACAAATTCTGTTTCCAAAATCAATATGAGAGCATGACACCATAAAGACCCCAAGAGAAAGAGGTTTTAATCTGAGTCATGTATGAGCCAACAGCACATATTTGGAAATGGATAACTGCACCTTGAAAACACATTTTTTACATTTTTTCAACTGCCAATCCTTTAAAAAAATGTCATTGTATCTGAACTCAAGTAAAAGCATCTTGAAAGTGAAGTTGACCTTAGAATAACATAGAAGACCCAATTAGCAAGGTATAAGCCACCTGTTCTTACATGGCAATTCTACAGGAAAACTTCTGTGTGTCAGTTCATCACCGCATGTGCCCCTTTTACCAAATGAGAGAAGTAAGCATTTCCAGGAAGTGATACATCTAATTTTAAGACAGATGTGTAAGATAGATGTACTGCCTTTTGGAGGTGACATATTTTCTCTCCATTGATCACTGAGGTGATCTAGAATGAACTAGATCATATTTTGATGGCTGCTTTGTAGATAAGTTGAGAAGAAATGTTTCTTAAGTTAGGTTTTTGCCGTTTCTGTCTGAAATAAAATGTTGGGGTCCTCCCAGTCACAGAGGAGTCATGAGAAATATTTTTCTTTAAGACTTATAGTTCTTTATAGTTTTCTTTCCTGGTAATATTTTAAAATGTCCGTTTGCCGTTTAGGAATCAAATCACATAAATTGCAGGAGATATAATGAAAATCCTTTTAAATAATTGAAAATAAAGAAACATAGCAATATCTTTCACCCAAAGACCACACTTTTCTCAGCAATATTAAAAAGCCTCTCCTCATCTTTTTTTTTCCACAAATATATTGACACTATCAGAAGACTACCTGCGACAGCCTCCTAAGATATTGCATTTGTTTCACTCATTCATTTCAGAAAACATAAAGGACTTTTATCATGATGCTGTGTCTTCATTTTCCAAGAAAAACCTATGCAAAAAAATAACAAGTCACATTGAATAGATCATTCATTTACAACCATGATTGATTTACTAAAAAATCCACTTTATTAGAAAAGCATGATTTCCAAAACCAGGAAATGTGCAATATATACTATATGTATGCATTTTTCTCCATTAATTTCTTTGCTAAAATGTAAATAGGGCTCAAACAGCACCAAGGAGCATTTTTGTTTGTTTGTTTGTTGCGGTTTTTTTCCATAAGTTGCTGAAAGAGCAGCAGTGGAAACTAAGTTAATAACATCAGCTCTTTTTTCTTGTTAGTGTAGTGGGATGTGCTCATTTTTGCTGGGATAAAGTTAATTTTCTCCATAGTAACTGGTATGGAGTGATGTCTTCTATTTATGCTGAAACAGTGCTGGTAACAGAGGAATGTTTTCGTTACCAGTGGTCAGTGCTCACATAGAGTCAAGGCTTTTTTTGCTTCTCACATCACTGCACCAGTTAGGAGTTTGGGGATGCACAAGAAGTTGGGAAGGGATATAGCTGGGACAACTGACCCTAACTGACCAAAGGGATATTCCATAATATGTGGCATCATGCTCAGCATATAAAGCTGGGGGAAGAAGGGGAGATATTTGGAGTGATGACATTTGTCTTCCCAAGTAACCACTACAAGTGATGGAACCTTGCTTTCCTGGAGATGGCCGATACCTGGGTGCTGAGGGGAAGTAGTGAAATAATTCCTTGTTTTGCTTTGCTTCTGTTTGTGCAGATTTAAACTGTCTTCATGTCTACCCACAAGATTTTTCTCATTTTCACTCTTCTGATTCTCTCCCCCATCCCACCATCAGGAAGTGAGCAAGCAGCTGCGTGGGGCTTAGCTGCTGTCTGAGGTTACATGGGGCTTTATGGCCCTGTGTGGAATACAGCGGCTTTAACCACATTTTAGTTCCTCCTGCTCTTGATTCTATCATCTTGTTCCACACTGGGATGAAGTGAAAAATAAGTTAAAACACAATTCTTGATATTTTTGTTGTTGTTGAAAATGACACTTTCAAATTGATCCTACTTCTTGTCTGAGACTGCTTCTTTTGAAATCCTAGTATCTGGTGCTAGAGCAAGTTACAGCAAAGGAAAGTGTCTGCTAGGCAGTCAGAGGAGTTTTAGACTGCCTTTTTCAAAAGTAGTTGCTAGTTGTTGAATCTCACAGGCACTTCAAAGTCAGGTGAACTAAAAAGCCACTTTCAGTAAACAAAATATAAACTTACCATAAACTGGGACCATGAAGACCTTTTCTGATAGCTTTATACTTGAGCTAGAGGTACACCAAAACAAAATGGAACAAAACTAAACTAAACAAAATCAAACAAAAGCTATTACCTGTCATTCATTATATGAAGAACCTGGGGGCTTCAGATCACAGGCAGATTACCAGACCTTATTAATTTCCTCTGTGATGGTCACTTTTGTCCATGTTTGATGTCTTTATGTCAGAATGATAGTGATGACAATGGGAAATAGTCATAAAAAATCCAAAATTTGTGGTGCAAATGTGGATGTAATTTTACACCCTCTCATACAAACCATCATGGTTATAGAGTAAAGGAAAAAAAAGCTATGAGCATTTGTAACAGCAGAAGAGCTGCTTCAGGTAAATATGCTGTCTTTCTTTAAAATGGCTCAATAGCATGGATGAACCTTGTATTTCCTTTAATTTCTAAATGGATGAGATTTCCTCTCATGTTACAGTTTATACAGGCCTTAAGGAAGAGAACTGAATCCTGTTCAGACCCAAGTCTATATGGTAAATCTTCAACACTGTTTGGGAGACTTTAACTACTGAATATTTTTTTCTGCTTAAAGTATTAGCTGATGTAGAAAACTAAAGAATGTAGCTAGTTGCCTTTTATTTCTTTATTTAGAAGGCTCATTTCACTATATTTTGTGCAGAAAGGAAGAGTACTTGTTATTCTGACAGAAGTATCCTGAGAATGAAAAGAAAATGTTAAATGCTTCTTTTTCTCTAAGAGAATGCCTGTGGCATTCCCCTTACTAAGGTATTGTTTTTCTTAAAAGAGAAAAAAGAAAGAAAAAAACCAAAGAGAGGTCTGTGAGTTTGAAGAATTCTGTGCAGCTTTTGGTAGTTAATGTTTATATTCAAATACATTCAAATGACTGGAAATATTCTTGAATTGAAAAGTTAGGCAAAGTTGCCAAAGTGTGAAAAGAAAAATTATATTTAATGGATGTTTTCCTCAGTTCTGTATTCTATACTACAACTGTTCTTTGCAGTGATACACTATCTACTGTTATGCTTTTTCTATAAGAAACTTTGTCTTGGTGTTTTCAATACAGTAGTCCAAAACTTGAATTTTTCTTTTTAGTTTGAAGATTTGCTTTCTCCTAAGACTAGGCACTTTTCTTATGGAATTATGATATGCAGGAAAGTTCTCAGCATGACTGAGAGGGCAGAAGAAGAAAATTATAAAATAGGGGAGTCAGTAGCAGGACTGAAGGAAGGACCTTAATCCTTACCTCTTTCTTTCACCATACAGTCTATATTTTATTAGCCAGCAACTAAATAGAGGCACATGGTACAAACAATGAAATAGGTTTTCTTTACTTTCCTAGAGTAATCAAAATTGTATGAAACGTTAATACTGAATCTTAAATTTTAGAATTTAGACCTAAATATTGCAATTTGTAAAAGGAAAATTACTTTTCAGATTCAACATATCCTGAAGTAGGCATTTAAAGTGGGTCAGATAAACAGAGCCCAAAATGTGCCAAAGAATCATGGAGTCACTGTATTGCTGAGATTGGAAGTAGCCTCTAGAGGCCTGCTGGTCCCAACTCCTCGCTCAAGCAGAACCACCTACAGTCAGTTTCCAGGACTTTGCCCAGATGTTTTTTTAATGTCTCTAAGGAGTGAGATTCCACAACCTCCCTGGGAAACCTGTTACAATGCTCAGACACCCTCACAGTAAAAAAGTCCTGACTTTCAGAGCGAACTCCCATGTTTTAGTCTGTGCCCATTGCCTCTCGTCCTGTCACGGGACACCACTGAAAAGAGCCTGACACTGTCCTTTTTGTACCATTCCTTTATGTATTTATATACATTGATGAGATCCCCCCCGAAGCCTTCTTTCCTACAGGGAAAACAGTCACAGCTCTCTCAGACTTTCTTTTTATATGATGTGCTCCAGTCCCTTAATCATAAATCTGTTTTCTCTATTTTCCCTCTGCTTAAGGTTATTAACTTAGACATATACAATGGGGACATCTATTTACTCAGACTCAAAAGCCGAAATTACTATACCTCTTAAGACAACATTGACTTGATTATATAGTGTAACTATTCATTTCTGCCATATACTATTACAACATTTAACAGAGAAAGCTTTACTGGAATATTTTGATATATATACTGTACAGCTGTTCTGGCAGTTTAAGTTTTGAAATGTACTACCTTATTTCCTGGCTCTAGAGGATTCATTTTCTCAATGTTTCAAAAATGTTATCTTCTCATACGATTCCCTTCTGGTCACCACAAAGACTACTCAGACACTTTCTTCAAAATGCTGATTTGTTCTGCATCAGTGGATGATCTTGTCTCTTTGAAACTCACAAGATGAGCCATAGACAAAACCCAGCTAAATAGCTTAACATGACCACTGACCTTTCCAGAAGTCCCATTGCAGGGACCGGGTACTGAAGAGAGTGTGAATCCTGATATCACCATTATAAAATCTTTGGACTTTACAGTCTGCATGAAACCGAAAGATGCAACATGTCAGTCTAATACAGAAACTTTCCGTTTTAGCAGATTTTTAAAAAACTTACTGGATTTATAATATGAACATATTACAAGAAAATGCATTGCAATTGAAGACCTTCAGAGATACAGGGAAATTAGATAAATAGAAATTAGATATGATATTTTAAAAGTATAAAAAAATAAGAATATTGAAGCTACTCACATTAAGGTCTAAACATTAAAATTTCACCTTATTTTTTGAAATTGTTATTGTGTTTGCATTATGAAAAATCAGATGAGGTGGTGATATGCTTTTGCCTCATGCCTCATTGCACAGATAAGAAGTGCATAAATCTGCACTACCTGATGCTCTGTCTGGTCCTGCCCTGATTACTTAAATGAAGGTTTTTGGGGAAAATGTAGCAATGAAGCCTAAGCTGGTCTCTGAAGCAGTCCTGCAATGTGTGATATTGCAGGAAGAGGATCTCGGTTTGCATTTTTTTTTTATGTGTGATTTCTTTCAGCCCTGTTAAGAAAAAAAATTTAGAAAACTGATAAAATAGGAACGTTTAAAGCAAGAAATAAACTAATGTATAGAAATGCACAATGCCTCGAAGTTTGCAGCAGTGCTGCAAACATACTGCCATGTGAACAGTGCCATCTAATGGTTCTCTCGGGGTTAGTTGGCACAAGTACTCGCAAAACCGATAAGCAGGATTCTCATGTCGTGGCAGAGCAGCTATCTGAGCATTACTGGGAACATTAACAACACATTTATTGGTAGAATCATGCAGTCATAATTCAGAGAAATTACATTTTCGATATAATCTTATCGTTTCAGGTGCTATTCTTATTTTAGTATGCAACATTTAAATTTTATTTCAACATGAACCAATCACACATATTTATTTGCTTTAAAAATAAACTGCAACCATTTCAATGTTGAAACCATAGAAATTATTTTTTTAAAACAGTAAATAAAAATATACTTTTTTATTCAGAGATCATGAAATGAAAGGTAAGAATTGAAAACAGTGGATGCATTGACAATACAGGAAGACCAGGAGAAATCTTTGAATTTCAGTGGTTTATTCCTTTCTGAGCTAAATGTGAAAATGGAACCACAATAACTGAAGAACTCTTACTTCTCTGCTCTGCTTGAGCTCTAGCTTTTTATTCTATCTTCCTTTAAGCCTTAAATACCTATAAGGGGGTTTTTACTTCATTATTTGATTTCAAGTTGATTTTGGCTATACAACAATGTTTTTAGTGTAGTCATCTTCATGGAATTTAATAGTGAAAAATAAACTTTATATACAGCAATAATTTTACAGCAGGAATATGTCTAGAATAAATAGAAAAAGAAGTTTCCTTTGGAGCTTTAACCCACGCTATAGAATCCAGTATTCCTGTCATAGAATTCTGTAAAAGTCTGTGGGGATGAGAGCATACCTTTAAGCCATAGAGCATTTTTTTCCACAGGGGGAAAAAAAGAAAAGAACTGTAGTCACAAAGATAACCAAGGATGATCACTGTAATAAAACTATAGGTCATGTTTTATGAAGCTATAAACACAAGCTTCAGCCGCAAAATAAGCTAGCTATCTTTAGCCTACTCAGCAGATACATTTCCAGACCCTATAAAATATCTCTGAGCTTCTAATTAATAAAATTTCAAGCTATAACATGTGCAATTCACATAAGTCAGTGAATCTCTATAATGATGTGTACTCGATGCTGCTGATACCTATGTTGCAATATTTAGAAGAACTTTTAAAGCATTTAATGAATTGTAATTATGGTTGACCTTGCTCTTGAGGGCTTGAGCTGCACAAAACATGGTACATGCATTGCAAGACAGAATTTCATCATAGCATTCCTATTAAAGGACCTCTGGAGCTCTGCTCTCCTTACAGTGGAGAACTGCTGCCAGTGTTAGAAGAATATGAAAAATGATACATACACATATATGTATTAAAAAAAATTGATAATAATCAGATGCGGTTCATAACTTCCATACCACAGAAATGAAGGACTGGGAGGTATTTCAAGACCAGGAAGTATACAGATAGACTCTCCTCTGAACTTATAGCATGAAAATTTGGTGAAGTATGTTCCATAGTCTTACAGTGTTGAACCATTCTCAAACTTAAGATAATATTACTCATACTAAATGTAAAGCTGTTTTTTCCTTCAAATTGAATTAGTGTCATACTCTTCTCCATACCTACCTGATACAGGTAACAGTTGATAATTTCCTAATAATTCCATTCCAATCTTGATTCTTCTACGATTCTGTGGTTCTAAAGTCTTAAACACCTGAATAATCTAATTGTGCAGACCAACCCTCTCCCTCACCCCCCCCCAGTTCATGCTTTCCAAACCATTTAATATTTTTTTAAGTCTCTCCTCTGAATTCTAAAAACTGTCTACAGTTTAGAATAGACTGTCTACAGTTTAGACAGTGTAAACTGTCTATATCTTCTTTAATATAGGGTGCCAAAACAGGAAAGATTACTCTGTCTGAGACCTTTCCCATTCTGGTTAAAGTGTGATAATGAGTTTCTCCCTATAGTTCGCATGCAGTGTTGCAGCTAATGCATCTCAGAGTGAGAACTGGTTATTTTGCAGCACATGGTAAGGATGACACACTTTTAATTTGTGTTCAAGCTTGATTTCAAAATTAGTGTCTCCAGTACTGCTGTCAATATAGGGTTTCTCAGGCTGGGGAGGAGGCCCACAGGGCAACAGGGCAGAGGCTGACCAGCCAGGGGCCGAGCTCTTTCTTCTTCCAGTCTTCCCCAACAGTTTGGTCAAAGACTACAGACCACATCATATTAGATCTGGCCTTGTATGTAGGCTGCCAAACCCCTTTCTGGGTGACAGGGAGTGCAGCTGGCCTGGACAGCAGTGTTGATACAAGCTGGGGCCCAGGACATGGTAGCCTGCAATCCCACCTAAAACTAACTCCCAATTTGACCATAAGTGATCAAAACTGCCTATGGTTTTGTGACTGTGTTGTGCACTAATTTCATGGTAATTTCATCACCGTAATGAAATTTTGGTTCATCATCCCTCTCATTTTTTTGTAGAGAAGAACAAAATGCAAAGCCTTCTTAGGCTGAGATAGAACATTTCTTACTTGCCCTTTATTGAATAAGCAGCTTGTGATCACAAATAAAGAGGTTACCCTGTTTTGCAGTAGAGTAGTTTTGACCACCTTATCAGGCTTCAGCTGCTCAGAGGTTGATGGCTTGGCAGGTTGCTCTAGCATCTTGTTGGGAATTAAAATATGACCAGCAGTTCTGTGGCAGGTACACAGTCAGATGGATCTCAAGCTAAAATGTTTTCCTGAAGGAAGTGTTGCTAAGATTTGGGAGTGATTCAGCAGAGTGAGTCATTCTGCTGTCAAGCATCAGCATCTCATGAGTCAAGCAAATAAATTGTAATGACGTATTTTGCAAACCCAGGCACTGGGCAATGGCTGCGTAGCTGATGATTTCAGCATTGTCAATTATAAAAACAATACAAAGCTTAAATTCAAAATTACTAACATTTTATATTAATAGTAATGTCACTGAAGGTGAGTCAGTTAGATAATCAGTAAGTCACTAATTCAGATACCTAAGAAGTGAAATCTGTTGTTTGGATGCCCAGATTCTTAAAACCCCACGATTACCCCCTGCTTGTCCAATCATTTCCACTGTTCTTTCTGACATTCCCTGTGACTTCTCCAAAATGCACTCCTAATTTTAAAATTTGCACATCATTTTTTCCTTCCACCTATATGAGTCCTATATCAAAAGTCTGTTCCTTTATCCTGTCCTTATCTTCATGGGGTTTTATTCATCTCTGTGTGGAAGCACTTCTTACCCTTGCCTGTATCACTTACGCAAACAGAGATTATTTTATGAAGTCATATGTCCTGGAATACATACACTTACAATAAATATTTAATCTGTATTGTCCTTCAAAATAGTAAAATAAGACGTATAAATAAATGTCTCACACAATTTTTCGAGGGTCATTTTCCCTTAGTAATGTAAATTCCCGTAATGTAATAGTCTTGAATCTCTTGATTAATGCTGCCATCTAGTGACCATTGAAGAAATTAAAACCCACTTCCTTCAAACGTATTGTCCTCCAGCTCCCTGACCTAGTTAAGACCTATTTAGCTCTTTCATAGACTACTTCAGAGCAGAAATTCACTGAATTGTGTAAGAAGTTAGCTCGAAAACTGCCATTTAACATTATATTCTGGCTTCATGTGATGAACTTAGGTTTTGTGCCAGATGCTGCAGTTACTGAGACTGTTTTTTTCTCCCATAAAGAAATAGATCTAGACAAAATTAAAATAAAATAAATCAACAATTTTTTCGTTAACAGGTATATGAATATATTTATCCTAACACCTTGTATATTCTTAGTTTTCTTGAATATCTGTCTTTCCCACCATCAGTTTATACAAGAAAGGAATTTTTTTCTTCTAATCTGTAGAAAAAAAAAAAAGAGTTACAGACAAATAAATACCATTCCAGGCAATCAAGAACAGATCTATATCAAAAACTATAAAATTATTGAAAACACATATTTTGACTTTAGAATAAGTCTAAGGAATGAATGTTCCAGTTTCTTCATTGTAAGAAATATCGTAACAATTCATGAATCATATTCTTTTTCTCCCAGGATACCTTCTTTCATGTCTACACTCAAAGATAGAATATTGAACAAATATCTCTCAGGAGTCATTCAAAGACATATTTTTTTCTCCATTGATTTAATAGGTAGTTAAACATTAGCTTTAAGAGGACAGGGTCCTAAAACTTGAAATGCCTGACCCCAACATAATCCCTGTTAAACTGTGTTTACCACTAGCTAAGAGGGTCTGGCATAGATTAAGAGCATTTCCCTACCAGTCAGTGCTGCACTGCTTGCAAATGTTTTATGTCAGTGCATGGGTTGGCAGGCAGATAGTTTGGTGGACTGAAGAGGGACAGAGGTGCTGAGCCTCTTCTTGGGCATAAACTGGCTGAGAGATCATAAAAAAATTACATCTCTGAATGAATATGAAAAGCCTGAGCAGAATATACTCACTATTTTCCTAAAGAGGTTATATTTTGTTCATTCCAAAATTTTCTCATTACTCGGAGCATTATTGGTCTTCCTCCTACATTTCCATGATGACTTCCCTAGAAATCCAATCTCTATTCCAATTGCTGTGTTAGTAAACAACATAGATATTGCCAGTGCAGCTGCTTGTCATCAAAAAGTCATCTTCCTTAATTCATACAGTTCTGGAATGGAATGGGAATCTATTTTGCAAAGCCTTGTTTCCATATACTTCAGTAATGTAAGCTACACAGTTTTATAGAATTACGCTATCGGTTAACTTAGTTATAAGCCTTTAGATACTTCTAGACCTAGTCATAATACTGTGAATTATTATTCCTGCGCTAAAGAGCTCCTAGAAAATAACAAGGCTAAAATAGTTCAGTGCATTTAATAACTAGGCTTTCATCCAGATATGTTGTTTTATTCTTTCCTTCCTGACAACCACCAAAATAAAACCAGCATTAGGAATAATTCATAGAAAAGGGAATGGGGAAGTGACCGTTTCTATATTTAATTTGACCATTTCCAGTGATGAGAATCATCTGCCAAATGATGAAACTTGTGACAGGCTTAGACAGTGGACTGGATGAAAGGGGTGAAAAAAAATCTCAGCTACATAAATCTAGCAAAAAGTTTGATGTGATGCCCCATTAAAAAGTTCTTCATTTAATTGAGGACAGTAAGATTAGTAGATGAATTGGGAAATTAGATTTGCTCAGTAAATAGATTCAAAAATTAACTCAGGAACCAGAAAAAGTAGAGGGGGCAATACGTTATGTAGGAAGGCAAGTTTCACCATCCAGCTTGAAAATGGGTGAAAAATAAATTCTTCTAGATCATTCTTGAAGTTTATTTTATTTAAAATTTTGATTATAGGAGCTTCACACTAAAAGCTGGAAGCTGCTGGTGGAATCTGAACGTGATGTAAAGGCTAGAGATATTCCATACTGGTTATCAGTATGAAAGGTTGGACTAGTGGAATTGGACGAAATATAGATGTAAGAAATGTTTGATTATGCATTTAGAGACCCATACAAGAAAACTGATGTTGTGAATTGAAAATTTAGCAGCCTAAAATGACAGAGGAATAAAAACAATTGTTTCTCTGGATCCTATGAATTGCCAGGGTAGCATAACCAAAGAAAATACAAACCTCTAAAGCTTAGAAACTCTTAGTTCTGCCATCTTGTTGAGAATTTGAAGTACTGTACATAATTCTGATGAACCCACTGAAGTAATATGAACAAAATTTCAAAGAGGTATAGAGGAGATCACATAAGCTTGAGTCATAGGATCATAGAATAGTTAGAGTTGGAAAGGACCTGAAGATCGTCTAGTTCCAACTCCCCTGCCATGGGCAGGGACACCACACGCTAAACCATGTCACCCAAGACTCCGTCCATCCTGGCCTTTAACACTGCCAGGGATGGAGCATCCACAGCTTCCCTGGGCACTGTTCCAGTGCCTTACCACCCACATAGTAAAGAACTTCTTCCTCATATCCAATCTAAACATCCCCTGTTTAAGTTTGAACCCATTTTCCCTTGTCCTGTCACTACAGTCTCTGATGAAGAGTCCCTATAGCCCCCCTTCAGATACTGGAAGGCTGCTATGAGGTCTCCACGCAGCCTTCTCTTCTCCAGGCTGAATAGCCCC
>WYDI02027715.1:0-11882 GCA_009867235.2 Psittacus erithacus | reverse complement strand
TACAGGCCCTTGGCCAAAGCCCCTCTCCAGGTTTCCTGCAGCCCCTTTAGGCACTGGAGCTGCTCTGAGGTCTCCCCGGAGCCTTGAGCCCTTGCCTGCACCTCACCTCACACTGCACCTCCCATGGATTTGGCTTTCAGTCCCTTCCTTACCCTCAGGCTTTGAGCCGTGGCCGCAGGTCTCCAGGGAGCAGGGCGATGTCCTGGCTGTCTGTGAGGAGCCCATGGACCAGATCCCACCCTTCCCCATCCAGCAGCTCCCAGGATATCCCTGCTTCCCGCAGGGCACAGGCTGGCAGAGCAGAGTCCTGACCCCAACTGAGATCCTTCTGTAAAGACATCTAAAATAAAGAGCTGAGGGGATGCAGCTCCCCGTGCCCGAGCATCACCTCCAGCCCCAGTGCTCCTCGGGGCAGACAGTGGCCAGAAATGAAGGAAAGGCTCTGGGAGGCACCTCTGGGACTTAAACAAACACTCCGTGAAGCTGTTTGGATTTGTGCGGTGAAAGCTCTGGGATAAATCAGAGTAACTCCTCTCCAGCACTTAAGCAGAGCCATCAACTGGATACTGCAGCACCTGGATGTGCCGGTGATACGAGGCTCTGGTGAGCATCCTGCTCCCATCCCTCACCACCACCCGCTTCTAAGCTGTCAGCAGTAAAATAAGCGATACCCTTGTGCGAGGGAACACTGCACTGCTTCAGCTGCAGTGCACCCTGAATTCAGTATCGCAAAGCTTCTGTGCCAGGTTTAGAGAGCTCCGCACTCCCCGAGGTGGAGGGACCGGCAGGAGCCCTCCTGCAGGTTAAGGTGCAGAGGACGCAGCGTCCAATATCCCCGTGTTACAGCAGTAACTGAGCCTGGCTGTGAGGAGCGGTGATGAGCTGTGATGGTCTGGGCTGCTCTTCAGGCCACTGAACCCAGCAGAAGTCCTCTCAAGACAGACGCTGACCAGGAGGATGTTTTGTCTGACTGCGGAGCCAGACAGCAATGTGAAAAGTCACGGCCATGTCTGAAATGGTTGCTCTTATTGAGCAATACCCTGCTCAAGGAAAGCATCCAACTCCAACCCAAACCCAACCCAACCACAACCCAAGGCAATGCCAATCCCAACTCAACCCCACTGCAAGCCCCAGCAGGGCACCGGGAGGTGTGATGGGAGCACTGGCAGCAGCTCGGGTGCTCCCAAACCATCCGAGAGGCTTCACTCCCTGCTGTAAAACCCCCCAAAACCATTGAAGAGACAAGGGCCTGTGGGGACTTCAGAAGAGCCACGTGTGTCAGTGGCCACCAGGAGACAGGGACTAAGGCTGGTGACAGTAGCCTGGCCACAGCCAACTGGTGGGACTCGCACCATCAACTTGAAACACAGCAGGACAGTACCCAAGACTTGTGTTCGAACAGATACTATTGCCATGTCTGTCCTCTTTTCTGCTTAACTGCCTAAACCGCTGGGCAGGGAGTACAGGTCAGGCTTCACCTACCAGCACGTCTGAACACCCGGCTTGCTTCTACTGTTGACTGATGACTTCAATATTAAGCATCAAATGTCACTTCAAGCTGGTTTAAAACAGTATTTTCTATCTTTAATTTCTCTCAGAATAAACCACTGTTTGCTCCATTATTAAACTCAGCACGGCGGGAACGTTCACTCAGCGCTCCACAAACCTTGCTTTTTGGGAAGTTTTAACTAAAAAAGAATATTCCAGGCGCTCCCTGCAAGAGCAGTAACGTCTGCGGCTGCTCTGCTTTCCTCCCGCCACAGGACATCTTGTAAATACATTCGCGTGGGGCTGCTGTTCCCAGTAACTCTTTAGGTAGTGTATCCAGACCTCCTAAGAGCATAAGGAAAGGAATTTACTCTCATCTCAGAATAACTTGAGCATCTGAAGAGGCAAAGGGGGACACTGCACTGAGAGGTTTTGTGAGGATAAGGACTGGCAGCAGCCGGCTGGGACAGGGCAGCTGTGCTGCTCCTGCAGCCTTAGGGAAAGGGTCCCCAAACACCACATCTCCTAAATATGCCTTTTAGAGCAGTTCTGTTGTGTCTGAGATTCTCATTTGTCCATAGAACACTTCCTGTTCAAAGGCTGAGAGTCACACTGGAGACAGAAGGCCATGCTGGGAAGACACTGGCTCCAGCAGCATCCCGAGCTTGTTCAGCCTGGAGAAGAGAAGGCTCCTGAAGGGGAGACCTTACAGCAGCTCCAGTGCCTAAAGGGGCTGCAGAAAACCTGGAGAGGGGCTTTGGACAAGGGCCTATAGGGACAGGCCAAGGGGAATGGCTTTAACCTGACAGAGGAGAGATTGAGATGAGCTCTTAGGCAGAAGCTCTTCCCTGTGAGCACAGGGTGCCCAGAGAAGCTGTGGCTGCCCCATCCCTGGCACTGTTCAAGGCCAGGTTGGTCCTTTCCAACTTAAACCATTCCATGATTCTATGCTGGGGGAGCAGCTCAGGACAGGACAATCCTGAACACAAGCAAATACTGCTGACAGACGAAATATTAAGCCTTTTTATTCTTCCCCTACTTTCCATTAGCCCTTCCCATCCCTCCCCTACACCCCTGGACAGGGGGTCCTGTACTACCCACCCTAGACAGCGCAGGAGCCAGAGCCAGCTCTGAGCAGCCCCCGAGGTCCCAGTGGTACAACAAGTGGTACAAGAAGTGGTACCAGTGTTCACTACTGAACCCAAGGATGAACAAGGACAGTGAAACACTGGCTTTGATCCCTACAAATCTCTTGGCCTTCTTCATCCATTCCCTCAAAGCAGAAAACATGGGGCAGTTTGGAGGCTTCTCCCCTGCCCAGCCATCACCAGCCGGGCGATGTGCTCAGTGCATCACTTACAGCAAGTTACAGCCCCGAGATGAGCTGTGCTGCGCCCGCCCTGGAAATCAGGGAAAGATCAACTTTGTCCTCTGTTTTTTCCCCAAAACAAAAGTCCCGGGGGTTTAAGCACTGCAAAGACCATGAAGAGGGCTGAGACTTCAGGTTCCCTCAATTCTAAGTGATACCACAAAGGCAGCCCGGGCTCTGAGGGTGGCTGTGGATGTGTTTGCAAGCGCTTCTCTGTAACTGGTTTCAAGTGTCCTTCGCTTCTCTCGTTACAGGTGTTCTAAAAATATCAAATATAGATCTTTCCCCCACAATATTTTAAGATACTCTATTTATACAATAATTCTCTCAAAAATAAAAGTGACACGTACAGCAATTCAGTCACTCAGTCTGTAAAATCATTACAAAAGACACAGCATCCATCCCCCAGCACCACTGCTGCCCAGGACTCTGGGGGTTCTTCCACCATTCTCTATCACAAAATAAAACCATTGCAGCTCCCGATGTGCCACCCGGCCAGCCCAGCTCCGCAGTCACGCTGGGCTCCTTCTCCCACCCTCTCCCTTAAAAACAACCTGGAATAGTGAGGGATTTCCAACCCACTCTGCATGTCCATGGAGGCAGAAGCATCCTCTCCTGGGCAGCAACGGAGCAGTGGTGGAGCTGAAGGATCTGTCCTTTGTTTTCTGTTTTCTGGACACACCACCACCAAATGTCCTAAGAGCATGGGAATAATTTACCTTGCACACCGGTACTGCACAGACTTGGCACAGACAGACTACACGCATGGAGCTGCAAGCACGAGACCACCTAAAAAGCAACGGGTGGAGAGTGGCAAACGCAGCTCCAAATGGCACTAGATCAGGAGCCTGGGCACTCATGAAAGCATGGATGTGTCTATGCAAACGGAGACACAAACCAGCCCGTCAACAGGAGTGGCGTTTATCTGGAGCTGCATCTTGCCCTCCAGGAAGGAAACGGGGTTGTTCGCCTCAGATCACAGACGATGCCTCGCAGGAAGCTCAGTCTTTAAAAAAGAACACAGTCAGAGAGCTTTGGTCCCAGATATTCCCACTCCACGGTGCCGGCGCTGCAGAGCCCAGTGCGGGACCGCTCTCGCCTGCAAGAGCGGAGCTCTGCTGCAGCAGCGCAGCGTGGGACCCACAGCCTGCTGCCACTGCTGCTGCTGCAGGTGTCAGCTGAAGTCGCTTCAGCCCTTCCCCGGACACGGGAGAAGGGGCTGGGTTGTTCCCCATCTGCATGGAGCTGGTTGGAAAGCGGGGAAAGGACTGGGAGCAAAGGACTCCTCGCTGCTGACCACTCTTCCTCCAGCGGGGAGGATGACGAGCTGGGGTCCTTCTGCTCCCTCATTACAGGTGGCAACCAGTGTCACCGCAGGGAGCACAGGCTGGTGGGACTCATGCTGGTTCACACTTGGCAGGCTTGGCACCTCTGGAGCACGCAGGCTGCGGTGTGGAGCTGCTGCTTTGCTGGTTTGCTCATTGCTGCGATGGCTCAGCACTGGGACGTGGGCTTTGGGCATCACTACCTCGAACTGGAGCTGCAGGAGTACAGCCACATCCCCAGGACTGCTCCTTCCACAGCCCCAGCACACATGGGGAGAGGAGTATGGTTCTATCCACAAGCATTCATCTCAGCAGGGATGGGGAAGCCCTCACCCTGGTCCCACCAGCAACTGCCATGGATACCATGGAAAGCTCAGCGGAGGCGCTTCCTGCGCCCAAAGTTATAGGAACTCCACATAGTTCTCAGGGATTAATCCTGTCTTGCCATTGAGGGTCCCTTCCAGCCAGCCAGGCTCCTGTGATGGGTGAACTTGAGGAGAGAAGGAAAAGGCAGGTTACTACAGGGGTTACAGCATAGGCGATGTTGCTCTCTGCATGCTGACAACATCAGCTTGCATCCCACAGTTGCTCCTGGGAGAGAACAAGACCTGTAATTTGTGTTTGGCTTAAAGTAAGAAAACTGATATGCCAAGATGTCAGGAAGCTGAAGTGCTCATCCTGGGCCTCCTCTGCCTGTCTTTATAAAGTGTCAGGGACCCAACAGTGAAACCAACAGAACCACCAAGTGAGCTGCACACAGGGCTATGGACTGGGATTCCAAACACTGGTGCTGGACTGACGTAAGTGAAGCACCAGTGACAAAAACAGGGGCTCAAAACTTCCTCCAGATTTGGGCTAAAATGTCTTTGAGAGAAGGTGGTTATCTCCATCACAGTGTAACCCTGCACATCCCGGCCTGGACCAGGCTGAGGGAGGAAACACATCAGGAAATGCTCCTGGCAGTAGAGCAAACACTGCAACCTTATTTCTATGAAATGAAAAATGTGGTCAGTCCTCAAAAGCCTTAAACTCCTCCTTTATTCAACCGACTGCTGAAAATCTGCTGGTTTTACAGGAACCAGTTATACCAATTCCTCAGGCCACCACTACTGGGAATGTGGGCAGAGGAATACAGTACATAGTGATCTATTAATGACAAATACAAACCACAGAATCATGGAATCACAGAGTGGTTTGGGTTGGAAGGAACGTTAAAGCTCATCCAGTTCCAACCCCTGCCATGGGCAGGGACACCTTTTGCTAGAGCAGCTTGCTCCAAGCCCCGTCCATTGATTTACACATTTTGGAGTTTCACTTGTGCCACTTCTTTTTCCATGCTTACAACCCCAAGTCTTGGGGCTTTTCTACCACCAAGGGCTAAAGCAGCTCTCTCAGAGGACAAATACCATCTCCAGCCTGCAAAGAAAGCTCCCAAGGGCAAAACTGCATTAAAAGTTATTGGGTTACATCCCTTTTGGAGATGAGGCATCACAGTGCCCCTGCCAGCCGACAGTGGCCATCAGTGGTGTGCGTGTGACTGTGTCTCCAGCCCTCTGGTCTCAGTAAATGGGCTGGGAAAGTGCTTTAACCAAAAGTCACGTGAGTTCCAGCTACTGCCTTTGCCTGAAGAAATCACTTGTGTCCCAAAGGCAGACATTTATTTCTGGGCAGGTGCTGTCACACAGAGCAGAGCATATGGGCAGGTAGGGGGAATCTCATTGTCGGTTACAGAATTAGAGCACAACTTTCCTCATGTGGCATAAAACTTCAGTGTCTGTCAGCACCAGCTCAGGTGGGGGGGCTCATGGCTTCAGAAGATTGAGTTTTCCATTTCAGGGGTGATCATGAGTTAAAACCACATGTGAGCATCCCTGTCCTGACCCATGACTCCCACCTTCCCCAGTTTCAGGCCTCCACAGATCCAGGACAGGTTTCCTGTAGCTAAAAGGACGAGTGCTCTGGAGTTTAAATGGACCCCTCAGAACACGGCGCTGGTTACTCTGCAGCAGCACCCCGATGTCCGCATCAGACCCAGATGCTGCTCATCCATGCACACCCTCAGTTTCAAGTCGAACAAGAACCTGCCTCTAAGTACTCCCAAGATCCATCTGCTTTCGCTGGGTTTTATAAAGCCCCTCCATCATAACAACACTGCCACCGAGCAGTGCTGTTCCCAACAGCTTCCGCAGCTAACGTGAGCCTCAGCTGGGCTGCTAAGTGATTAGAACATGCTGTATGGTTTTGCCCCTGAATAATCCATTGATTTTTATATAGCAAACACAATGTATTTAATTCAAACTTGTTCCCCTCCTAGCTGCTTTAATTCCCATGGGCTCTCCAAGGGGAGAACATGTTTATTTATAAGATATCTATGGAGCTGCTTAGAAGAAGTATGTTCTTTAATTCACATGTACTTGTTCTCTACCCCTCTCTGCTACATTCTCATATATATCCCAGGGCAAAACCAGTGCATGTGGTAGCAGTTTCCCAAATGACAATGCTTAACATATAAAAGCCAAGAACTGCTTGGAAAGTAGTAAAAAGTCTTTTCTTTACATTGGGATTATATCTAAACCAGAGTTGCTTCATCCCACGGGGCACAGCCTCTTTCCCCTGATGCAGGAAACAGTCTGTGTTCATTAACATCATCTCCAGAAAGCTGACTAACCAGAGCCCACCTATTCCAGCTCCCAGGATGCAGAGGAAAAAAGCACATGTTACTTTTCTATCTCCTGCATGAAATATTATGGCAGCTGCATAGAATATTTCTGGTGCTGATACTTGGAAACTAATCTCTCCTACTCAGAAGACTGGGGAATGGCTCTGTATATGGCAAACAGTGGTGTCAGTCAATGCTCACCAGTCCTCCCTTACATTTAAATCCAGGGTCTGGGTCCTGGTGGGATGTGTGGTCACAGCCCTGCACGGACAGGAGGAGCATTGGGCAGCAGCCCCAACACCATTGGCATGGGCACGGTGATGAGTGGGGAATGGAGCAGGACCCACTGACCCAGGCTGGAGGTGGCACAGGGGACGTCTCTGCCAGAGTGATCCCCTGTGCTCTACTCTAGGGGAGAGGAGAATCCCACCTACTCATCCCTCTTATTTCACACGTTTCCCTTAGGATTTATTTCTCTTAGGTAACAAATCAGATTCTCGAAAAGGCAGTTTTCACACAGATCCTAAAGACTCCTGGATGATCAGCTGTTTTCAGTGAAGTAAAGCCAGATACAGCTCAGATTTAATGCCTGTGTTTCAGGTATTTCTGCTTTCTTCTTTCATGGGATTTCTAGGGACGGAAACAGAATAGGCCTTAAATAGGGGACTGAAAGGAAATCCATGAACTCAGAGTCCAAATCCTTATCTGGGTCACAGGAAGAAAACCTCCAGTAATTGGCAAAACTCTGTGCTAAAATAAGTAATAGCAAGTGTCCTGCTCTGTAGCTTTGTTTTGCTGTTTCACTGGCCCTGTAGCACCTCCCATGTACATTACATGGAATGAGATCTTCCTGCTCCAGGGAAGCCCAGCGCCAGGCACAGAGCAAGCCTGGCTCCTACGGCACCGGACACAGCTCTTGTGATCCTGCTTTCTCAACACACTGGGAAGTGCAGCCTGAGAAACGAGCCCATCTCCCCTTACTCCCACAGGCACCCGGGTCAGGGACTCACCGTTGTCAAACACGGTGCCCGCCGTGAAGGAGAGCTCTGAGTCGTGTTCTGCTTTGCAGGCGTACAGAGCTCGGGCTTTCCGCAGCGGCGAGCTGCAAAGAGAGAACATGCATTGGTACCGACCCCACTGCTCACAGGCAACAGCATCCCCTCCCTGCTGCAATGGAGGGGTCTGCGTGAGTGGTGCACGCTGAAGAGGGGTCCAAGGATCTCACTGCTCTGTGAGGGTCCATGGTTACACTGCTCAGGGGAAGGGCGAGGGAGACACCAGAGGAGGCTGAAGGCTCTCAGGGATGAGCCCCCGGCACCGTGTTTCACCGCACTGCAAACGCCAGTGTGAGCTGAGCTGGAGCACAGCCCAGGTCTGGTGCCCACAGAACCAGCAGCCCTGAGGCTGAGTCCGGGAGCTCCCCAAGAGCTGGGAAGGTGCTGGAAGTCTCCAAAGGGCTATACCCAGCCAGCAGGCCAGCACGCAGCGAAGGTGGCAGCAGGAGCCCACCAGCCCTGCTGCCTACCAAAGCCATCACTGCCAGTGCAGCTGCAGCCACAACGAGGGTTTTGTGAGGAAGAATCAGCCCTTGGGGAAGTGTATTTCAAAACAGAAAAGCAAGGAGGCTTGGGAAGGGTTTGCGGCGCTTCCTTAGAGGCTGTACCTGAAGATAAAAAAGATTTAAGATCCATTAGATTTTAGCGGGGAAGTGTCAGCGCGCCCACGCTGCAGAGGAGTGAATGAGAGCAGAGAGAGCCAGAAATGGAGCAGATTGTTGGCACACACACAGAGAAAATGAAGGACCGCAGGACCCGGCAGCAAAGTGCAGGCACGCAGAAGGGTTCCCTGCTGCTGGAGCCTCCCACCCGCCCTTCCCGGGTTTGGGTCCCAGGAAGGCTGGTGCAAAGCTGGGATAGCACCAGGCAATGGTGGGAGCCTGCCCATCAGCCCAGGGGCTGCATCCAGCTCTGCAGCAGGGTACAGCTCAGCTATGGTACAGCCAAGGGAAGTAATGGAAGAGCCCCAGAGCTGCTGCAGTAGGAACCAGGCGTCACAATTCCTCCTATCAGTGTTTTCACCAACTTTTATCTTCCCAAGGACTTGAGCATATTCAGAATCCTCCCCGAGCAAGCCCAGGGAAGCATCACACTTTCATCTCATGGCAAAAGCAGCTCTCACCGAAACCACAGCCCAGGGAAGCTGTGAATGGGTTTGGTTTTGCTGCGAAGACAGCCCCGAAGCACAGGGCTCTCCTCTCCGGATTCCAGCTGCCTGACACGAGCAGCTGCCAAACACTTAAAACCCAGGATGGGCAAACACTCCTCCTGCTCCAGAGAGGGTCCTTCAGTGCCAGGAGGCATCACTCGTGCAGAGCTGGAGGCGACTGCCAGGTGGGAAACAAAAGGTATTTTCTGGCTGACCTTGAATCATTGAAGCTGTTGTTTTCCTCCCCAAAAATGGTCTCTGCAGCCCAGAACCCCTGCAGGCTGCCCCCTGCCCATTGGCTGTGACTGAATCCATGAGCCCTGCAGTCATCAGGGACTGAAATGCTGGACCCCAGCGATCACTCACGTTAGGTTTGTGCCTCCAAGCATGGCACAAGGCCAGCAAAGCACTCAGGAACTTCACCCATCTGCCCCTGTGCAGTTCCGGGGATAATGAGCCTCTCCCCCAGAGGAAGGCTGCTTGGTGGCATTGTGCTGCTGTCAGCCTTTGCAGACACACACAACACAGATAAATAACCCAGGCAAGCAGGCAGCACTGCACAGGCAGCATTTGTGTGTTGTGGGTGCTGGGGAAGAGCTTGGTCTGTGCCTGTCATGAACAAACAGGTCTGACATGTCTCCCCAGGAGCAGGGATTGCAGCCGCCTGTGCCTGCTAAAGGCTGGGAGCCATGTACCACTGGGGACCACATCAGCCTCATGCTCCTCTGTGCCAGGATGGGCTTGGAGGGCGGACATCCCCTCCCACCCTGTACACAGAGCAGAGGGGATGCTGCCCTGCTTCCCCCACAAGCATCCCTGGTACTCACAGCGCAGGTCGCAGACGCTGCCTGTGGTGCGCTCACGTGTTCTTTACCTTCCTTAGATTCCAGATAAGAAAAGGATGTGGCCAGAATACAAGGTATTACCATGTTTTACTAAGGTTACACATTATACATCTTACCTGTGCAGAGAGGAGGACAGCAAACCACAGGAGCTGAAATGCCTGAGGAAACCCACAGAAACCCCTCGTCACATCAAGCATCACCCACAGGGCCAGTGGGCGCCTGCTGGGGGCTCAGAGGGTCCCTCCTGGGGTGAGAGATGTTGGAAAGCTCCTCTCTTGCTTAGTGCAGAAAGCTGCACACGGTGGGGTTGAGCAGGATGTGAAGGGAAAAGGGAAGTGAAGTGGGGAAACCAAGTAAATCAAACAGAAAATAGCAAAAGCGACAAAAAGCAAAGCGAATTCTGCAACAGACCTGATGGGGGATGAGTCGCTGGACGTAGAGGAGGTGGGCATAGGACTTGATGGCGCAGAGAACATGGGCCAGGACGGTGAGAGGGGTGACGTTGGGCTTGGATTCTGAGGGCTGCAAGACATAACCAGATACCTTATCAACATGCCACCACAGAAACAAACAGCAACCGAGAGACAGTCAGACGACATCCAATGATAGCGAGTGCCTTGGGAATATTCAGAGCATGAGACACAGCTACGAAATGAAGTGCCAAGACCTTGGGAAATGCTTCAAGGCCAGATCTGCATTTCTCTGGACAACAAGAGCCAGATCTTCCAATTAACCCCTGCTCCATCACCCCATCCAGCAAGCCACGCACCCCGTGTGCAGCCCAGGCACTTACCTGCCTTGTGTGACTCCCCCCAGCGCTGCCAGAAATAGCTGCTGGGATTTCTGGACGTTACTGCTCCTGCCAGCAGCCTCCATCCCCCTTCAGCACATCACTTGTGTCAGAGGCTGGACCCTGCTCCATGGTTCCTGGCTCCAACAGCCTGTTCCCATGTCTGACCACACGGGTCCTGGGGGCTGGGAGTTCCTTTATCTACAGGATGGAGTTGGCCAGGGCTGGTGTTCCCGTGTTATCACCTCTTTGAAGATAACGACCAGGAGCAAATCTCCAGCCCATAGCACTGCACAAGGTTTCTGCAGCATCAGGAGCTGTGCTGGGACCCCACGGGCTGGTTATGCCAACGAGCTAACCAGTGCTCCAGGGCTCCTGCCCTGCTCATCAACTCCATTGATTTGGTTTCCATGTTTTACATTGAAGAACTCTTTTCCCCTCATGCAACTTGCTCCTGATTCCTCACTGTTAAGCTGTGGCTATCAATTGACATTGAATCAAGTTACTGAACTAGTAAATGCATGCAAAAGTGTTTGGTTCCTTCAAAACCGTTCTATCCAGGTCATTGTCAGGTTCACCAAAAAGCAATTCTTGTACTAAAATACCAATTTGTGGCTGATTCACCTTTTACCATTTCCATGCTTAGCAACTCGCTTGTATTCTCTAACTCCAACTGTAAACTCCATCCCTGATAAAGCACCAGAAAAACCTCTCCACACTGAAATGACCCTCTTGCACCATGCAGTGATTGAACCTCCTTTGTGTTCAAGGAGAAGCCTCCTGAGAGGCATGGCCTGGACCAGTGGAAACAAGCCCCGACCTCCAGAGGGGATGAAAGCAGCCCCCTCTCTCCAGAATGGGCAAAGCAGGGACAGCACACACAGCAAGATGCCTAAACCTTTAATAACGGATGATGTCTCTGTAAGAAGGGTAATGGGTTAACAGTTAACCCATGCTCATTCAACACCTCTGAGATCACAACCACAGAAGTTCATGGTTTCCACCCCTGGCTTCTGCTCTTGAAGCCCAGAATGAATTCACAGAATCAGTGAGTATCACATTGGTTGGGTTGAAGGGGACCTTGCAGATCATCTGGCTCCACCTTAAACCTTTCACTAGAGCAGCATGCTCCAAGCCCCTGTGTCCAACCTGGCCTTGAGCACTGCCAGGGATGGGGCAGCCACAGCTTCTCTGGGCACCC
>WYDI02027714.1:0-17966 GCA_009867235.2 Psittacus erithacus | reverse complement strand
GGAAAGGAAAGGAAAGGAAAGGAAAGGAAAGGAAAGGAAAGGAAAGGAAAGGAAAGGAAAGGAAAGGAAAAAGGGAAGGTCCTACAATTTGGCAGAGAGAGTGTACCATGGAAGTAGGATTTGTCTCCTACATAGCCAATGGTAATCCTGTGAAAGGAGTGTAATATTTATTGTGCATGTCCTCAAAACTAGCTCTCTACATATGTCTGCTGCCACATGTTAACATGTACTGCCATCACACCTTGAATCAGGGCCAGCTTGAGGCACAGATGAAGGAAATCTCCTGTGCTCAGCAGACTGTCCTTCTCAGTGACTACCTGTGGTACCTGTGCTGGGGGAAGTGAGAATGAGTATTTGACCACTGTGTGCTGTCTAAGCATCAGTTCTTGTTATCAGTGACTGAAGTTGTCGGAGCAAGAAAGGGAACAAGGTGAACAAAACAAAAATTACTGTTGCAGGGGTTGGGAATGTTCTTCCTTGCAGCCAAAGTTACTGATGCCTCTCTTGAGAGATGCTACTGGGGCTATTGAGAGATGTAGCATGATGCTACATTGGGTCTTAAAATGTAAAATAAATTGGTTTGCAGCTAGACAACAACCATTAGCCTGCTGATGCTTGAATTCAGCTAACTGACAGTTTTACATTGGTAAATGAAACTTCGAGTTCTTCTAACCAAGCTGTAAGCTTGGTTCCTGCCTTTTCAAAGCATGTGCTAGGCATGAAGTGAGACTGATAAATTCTGGGCTAATCATTAGATGAATTTAGGAAGCATATTTGAAAAGAGGAGAGTGGAGAAAAAAAATAAGAGAAGAATTTGGGGTTGACATCAGCTTTCTGGTAAGATAGATGTTTCTTTAAATGTTTATGACTACCTGCTGACACAAATAGTTCTTCAAATAGCTCTCAGGAGAATATTTTATACGTTACTGTTATTTTCTTAGTAATCTGGTGAGGGACATCTGCAGTTGCTGGAAAACTGAAGCCAATTGCTGTGAAATTTATATATTTTGATAAATAGTCCAGAGGGAACTAATAGAGGAACTATTAGTTCCTAATAGTTGGAAACAAGGATGGGTAAGGCCTTAGAAAAATGTCATTTTTGGAACAATCCAGTTTAACTTTTCACTTTAAAACTAACCCTCTTTCATTTTTACAGTGAGGTTTAAAATGTAGGGTGTTGAAGCTACATTGAATAACTCCATATCCAACCCACAGCATTTTTTTTTTCACTTATTTGATGCACAGCCTGAAGTGAAAAGGCCATTATGCAATCAGCTGCAAAGGGTGTGAGTTTCAGAAGCCAGAACAGGGAACTGAGGTGGGATAGCAGGACAGAGTGGAGGGAGTGATAAGCTCAGCACTAGCTGTTGGTTGACATTACAAAGATTGGTTTTGTCAAGGGAAGAGATGGAAATATCCTCTCTCCTTTTCTATTTTCTGTTCTTTAAAGAACACAGAAGTTCACAATGGCATTCCCAAATGCTTAAAAGCTATAAGCGTCAGCACCCCCCTTTCTCTCCAAGTTACCTTAAGAATCATGAGGTTTTTTTCCTAACAATATGCTTTTTCTCCTCCAACAAGACAACTTTTTCTCCAGCTGGGAAAATGCCTGGAATCCAAAACAGATACCTATGCAAAACTTCTCCCCCTCCTTACACATTCTGAGTTTTCTAAAGTTAGGAACACTTTACATTACACTGGAAAACTTCAAACACCAAGGAAGTTCAGAGTCTTTGTGGACTGCCAGCTATGACAAAGCTGTGGAATTTCTGTAAGGCAGAGAAGGTGCAATGCACTATCTGTAGTCAAATAGAAAGGTCTTCTTTTGTTTTGTGTTGACTGAAGCTCTCAGCAGTCTAATGACCGCTGTAGAATTATAGATTCTTAGTGAAAATCTTCAAAAAGAGTATATATTGGTTAAAACTGTTGTACAAAGAAGCACATACAAACATCTAAGAATATATCTAAGAATGTGGCCACCAGTTATACATCAGCATTAATTGTACTGAATTCAAAATGTCATGTAATATAGCCTAATATTTCAGCTCTACGCAAGGCACACCTGCGTCTTTGCAAAGTACTGACCTGCAGTCATCTTGACAGCTCAGATTCCAAGTGGGCTATCTGGTAACTTCATGGATTGAATATAAGCAGGGAAGGAGTCCAGAAGTTTGCCCGCTGCTCCATCTAGTGCTTGTGTTCAGTATCCTATAGGAACACTAGTATCTTTTTCTTCTGAAGGCTGATATCCTAGAAGAAGCATGGATATGCCAAGGAGCAGCTTAATCACTGGAGAGCACTTGTAGTCTACTGACTTCCTAGCTCATGAGTGCTATCTATTAGAAAGTCTTTTTTTTTAGTGGCTCCTCTTTTATTACCTGTCGACTTGTAATGAACAAGTGTTCCCAAAGAATGGCTGAACTGCCTTTGCAAAGGGGTGATCTTCCAGGAACTCAGGAAAAGGAATATGTAAAGCATGAGTCTTACTGATCGCTGGAGCCATTATGATAAAACCATGGTATTTTTGTCAAGCGGACTGGGTACAGTTTAATGAATTTTGTATTTAATATGAGCATTTATTAACTAACTAGTTTCTACCAGGTAAGTATCAAATTATGGGATAAGTAAGTATTTTGGCAGTATAATCAAAGGCACATAATATCGAGTATAGAAGATGGAATATTATGCTAGTCAAAAAGGTGAGGAAAACATAATTTCAGACAGGCTGTGTTCACTCTAGTAATTTCAACAGCATCAAGGAAGGTTTGAATATAAACAAAATTGTATTAAGTTCAATTATCAGAACATTTTTGTGGCTGTCCTATTCCTAGCAGTGTTCAAGGCCAGGCTGGATGGGGCATGGAGCAACCTTGTCTAGTGGAAGGCATCCCTGCCCATGGCAGGAGGCTGGAACTAAATAGTCTTTAAGGTCCTTTCCAACGCAAACCATTCTGTGATCCTGTGATTCTATGAACTATTGATTCATATGAACTATGATTCTGGCAGTTGTTACATTGGCCAGCTAACACTTTCCCAGGCAGCTCTCAGGTGCGATTCAGAAGATACTCTGGATCAAGGACCATTTAATAGAATAGGAGGGATGTTGGCGCTCCGTACCTCTTGACCCTAGGCGTGTTTTATTTCCCAATATAGAAAAAGTCACAGTGTAACATGGTGTGTTACTGAGAATTTTGATCATTTATGGTACCAGCCTGAGAACTTGGCTCTGTAACTTCTACTGTAATAGCTTATGTTTCTTTCTCTAGGCATCCAGGAAGTATAACAGGAAAGATAATAGCTCTTACAGCTAGGTGAGAGTACACCTTCAGAAGGAAGTTTTTAGTGTCTAGCAGGACTTTCTACAGTTTGCAATTCTGCAGCTGGATCTTCCTCAATGGATTTTTAAATGTGATTCTAGTCTAAGCAGCTCTCAGAGATACCATTGCCAATAATCATCAACTTCTGTATCACTAGTTGGCGTTAGTATCTTCCAGAATATAAATAGGCTCAAAATAATGGAAGCAGTCATATCAGCGTACTATAGTAGCCAGGCACTACATATTGCCACAGTACACTAAATACTGTCACGTGGAGGAGAGAAAATTTTCCTGGTGCTGTCTTTGTAAATCTTTTTCTGTAATTGTTATATATATATATATAAAACATAATATATATACAGAAAATATATTCTGCATTCATTTTCTTTCTCCCACTTTCCTGTCCTCCAAAATAAACCACTTTTGCTAAAACTGCCAGAGAGGAAGAAGAGACTTAGCACCTGCTGAAGATGCTCAAATATTAAGAGATGGCCTGCAAAGCACAAGACCCAGAAGGAACAATATAAAACAGAGTACCAGTGGAGTGCAAAAGTGCTGGTAGAGGTCAAATTTATTCTGCTATTTATATATCAGTCAGGTCCTTATTTCAGAACAAATCACTCCACAGAATAAAATCCCAGGGAAAAAGGTTAATGGGGTAGTTGTGAGTGAGGGCACACAGAGGTCACACACCCAGGTAGGACATTCTTACTGTGCTCTGTCCTCACCCTCCCCTAGACAGTGTCAGCTGGAAACACATCTCCAGAGCTGGCTGCTTCATGCTAAGGAGAAGCTGTGACCAGAGCTTATGTTCCATACCTTGGTATCTTGGCAGGAGAGGTCCGTTGATATCCCTGACAAAATCTCTTTATCCTGTGCCTTCCTAATCTGGAAGACAAAAGAAAAGAGAGGGAATTCACTGTACTAAATTGAATCCCTCCTGTGTGTGATTGGTACTGGCTTTACTTTGTAAAAATTGCCCCTTTGTTCTATCAAATGCTTTGTGGTTTGTTTTGTGCTGTGTTGTTTTGTTTTTTTCCAAGAGGAAGAAGGAAAAATTCTTGTTACTGCCATCCTGAAAGGGGTTACACAGAAGAGATTTTTCTGTTCTAAAGTATCCCAATATCAAGCCCTCCCTCCTCATTAATCCAGCCCTCTCTCTATGTCCTCTGCTCCCAAACTTTCCCTTGCACATTAGACCTGGCAGTCTTCTACCAAGTGGGATTTTGTCAGTAGTTGCTTATACAGTCACTGAAGTCTCTTTCAGTACTTGCTGATCCTGTGCTGGGAAAAGAAATGATGATTTCTCTTGATGTGCTGCCTGAAATAAGAACTCATTGGGTCCTCAAAGGAAACTAGCACTTCTGACAGCAGTTGAAAAGCAGCTGAGTTGTTTTGAAATGTAAAATTAATGTAGAAAAACAAAAGGGAGGTTGAAGGCCCCTGATTCAGTTTTATCATTTAAGATCCCTCTGTACCCTTAGTACTACACTCCATAATTAAATGTTCTGAAAATGTAGGAGGTCAGATGACCCTGGCCCTTCTTGGCATTAAGCCTACTGAACTGATGATGACAAAGCATCCCATTGTATAGCACAGTTGTACCCCCAACATGATCTGGAGCCCCTCTGTTATGGAGACAGGCTGAGAGAGTTTTGGTTGCTCAGCCTGGAGAAAAGCTCCAGGAAGACCTGATAGCAGCCTTCCAGTGTCTAAAGAGGGCCTCCAGGAAATCTGGAGAGGGACTTTTTACAAGGGCCTGTAGTGACAGGACAAGGGGGAATACCTTTAAACTGACACAGAGGAGATGTAGATCAGATATTAGGAAGAAGTGCTTCCCTGTCAGGGTGGTGAGGCACTGGCACAGGTTTCCCAGAGATGTTATGGCTGCCCCATCCCTGGCAATGCTCGAGGCCAGGCTGGATGGGGCATGAAGCAACCTGGTCTAGTGGAAGGCGTCCCTGCCCATGGCAGGAGGCTGGAACCAAATAGTCTTTAAGGTCTCTTCCAACGCAAACCATTCTGTGATTCTGTGATTCTATGGTCCCTTTAGTGTTTTGTATAGAACAATATACAATATCCAGCAGGCGGGGAGCTGGCTGCTATTGCTTCCCACGGTAGTAAGAGAAAAAGCAAACTGATAGTATATGCATAATCTCGCTTCCCTTTAACTTGTCTTTCTATATTCTTGGAACTTCTATTTTTTTCCCCTTGGTTTTCTTCCTAGTGACAGCATGAACGAATAGTTGTTCTCTTCTCGCTTTAAGCTAAGTATCTTAGGAAACTGTCACTGAAAGAGACGATGACATTAATATTGCATGCACGATACGTTCTCCCTTCCAGTTCAAAAACTCGTGGAAATAAATGGGCGGAAATAAACACTTCGCCCCCCACCCGTCCCGGCAGTGTTGGAGCAGGCTAGCTGGAGCCTGTGGCCTGACCCCGAGAGCCTGGGGCGGCCGGTGCCCCCCGCCACCACACGGGGGGACCTGGCGGGAGACCTGGAGGGGAAGCCTGAGGGGAACTCGGGAGGAGCCCGGGGCGGGGTGGGGGGGAGCAGTGCGTTCCTCGCGGCAGGGTGACACCTGCTGGGGTGAAGGGGAAGGGTCGAGCCGAGGCAGGGCCCGGAGCTCGGTGCTGCTCCCCGGCTAGGCCTGCGCTCGGCCCCTGCTGCTGCTGGTCGGGGGTGCCTGCCGGGGACTGCCGTCTGCCCGAAGCTACACCCGGCAGGCGGGAGAGGAGGTGCCCTGCGGACCGGAAGGAGCCTGGGGCTCGGGGGATTGAGGATGGAGCTTCTGTGCCTGGGAACGGCTGGATGAATTACACCCGAGAGAGATGGGGCCTGGTGAGGCCGTCAGCCTGTGTATAATGGCTCACCACAGTGGGTGGCAGTAAGCAGGTCTTGCATGTTTCATGCTGAACTCCGGTAAAACACCAGAGAAAATCCCTGTGGCAGGAAAAGGCAGGAGCAGCAGGCAAGTTGTAGAGACCCCCAAGCTCAGTGGAGTTCGACTAGGTGTTACAGCATTGTACACTGACCATTAATCACGTGAGCAGGAGGCTCCAAAAGGCCTCCCCCCACATATTACCTGAGGCAGGGGCTCACAGCCTCTCACAAAGGCATCAAATCACAGAATTGCCTCAAATTGGAAGGGGCTTATAACAATCACTGGGTCAACTCCCTGCTCCTTGCAGGGCTACCTACAACTAAACCATATGATGAAGAGCATTGTCCAGACGTTCCTTGAACTCTGACAGATTTGATGCTATGACCACTTCCCTGGGGTTTAGAACAAAGGACGAGAAGCCTCTGAATGGCAAGGGTAGGAATCCTGTAGCCTGCAGATAACCTGAGTAGCAGTGATCCCAATGCTTGCCGCACTCAAATGGCTGTAGCTTTGGCACTATTCGCCCAGTTGCTCAGCCAGTTCAAATTCAGTTTCAGAAAGTGGCTGCCTTGTGGCAAAGCTCCAGGGAGCAAATTCAGGCAAACCACTCCTATGGAAATAGGTCCATGATGGTTCTAAGTGTTTGAGGAGGCTTGTGTGTATCCCTCCCTCCATGGCAAGCAGAAAGCAGATGAGAGCTTAGCGCTCTCTTGTATAGTTGCTATGGTGCTGTCAGCTCCTGCTACTGCCTACCTGTTGCCTTTTTCAGATCAATCAAGGGACAGGGATTAGTGCAAATGTGGCCGTGATACAAATCAGTAGAGTCTGGTCACTGGCACTGCTGAACTGTGCACCAAGAACTTTGGTAAGAGACCTAGCAGTCAAACAGGATAACATTAAATACTTGAAGGCATTTTGAAAGCAGATGCCTACTTTGCTGGCTGTTCCTTGTGCAGGCAGTTAGCCATGGCTAGGAGCCTCGCACTGGTCACCTATATTGCAGTGTAATTTTATACTGTTCCTTTGAACTCTGTCAAAAAAGCAGGCTGTTCCTCTGCTTGGAAACCTAGTTTTGTTCTCCTCACTTTGCCATCCTCTTATACATCAAGAGACAAGTCCAGCTTGTCCACTTGAACTACCACTGAAGGTAGTGGAAAGACATGGATGGTTTTCAGTGGGGATTATATCAGAAAAATAGACAATTCAGTAAGGCAGGCTTTAATTGCTTCTCTTGTTAGCAATACAGACATTAGTTAACTCAGCAGAGAGATCTGATCTTTATTTTTAAATTATTTCCAAGTTCAGGAAAGATTTAATCTGTGTGCCTAACCAAGAGTTTGTATCTTCTAATGCAGGAAAAGGCTCCAGAAACTTACTGTGCCAAACCCCATGAAATTATGTATTTCAGCAGATCCTCCTAACAGAGGCAATAATTAAAGTTGTTGTGAACATTGTATAAGATAAAAAACATGCATTTTTCCTGAGATTGACTTCCACTGCTTATACACAGTGTTCAGCCTTTTCCAACAGGCATCCTAGAAAGACTCAGAATGTTATTCCTGCTGGTCCAACAGGGTCAGCCAGACAACATAACAATCCCTTGACAAAGCTTATACCAGGCTACCTCCCTTTCATACCCACCCTGCCCCCTGAGATGGACATGGAAAAGTACCTGCTCTGGGCTTAAACTCTCAGGTTTGCTCAGGAGGCAGAACTGAGTATTTCACTTCTGAAACAAGGCTGTGTCCTCCCAGGCTAGAGCTGACAAGGTAGACAGCATCACTTCTTGGCTCAGAATTTGAACTACATGGTGCCACAGCTTCGTCTCAAATCTTTGATTCTAGGAAGTTTTTCTAAGCAAACTGCAATTAGTAATGACATTGCAAAGGCCCTCATTTCTTGCTTTTTTCAGGGTATCTTTGCTGCATAGTTGATTTGAGAGACTAACAATTACATCTGAGACACTGATGAGCCAGACAGAAGAAAGCACATGAGTGTTCCTATTACAAAAAGGCACCTTGTCTGATGCTGTGCTTCTCTTTGTGTATTACAGGATCTCACTGGGCTTTGTCCTTCAGGGAGCTAAATTCCTCACCCAGGAAATAGTGGAAGAAATGGCATTTGCTGCAGACAAACTATCATTTGTCCTTCTGAAACTGTACGAAGACACTGGGAGGCTATTAGTGCTTGAGTAACTTCACTGCAAGGGGTGGCAAATTACTCTGACTTGGTGAAACAGTCTGTATGCATACACACCCACCAGTTTGTATTCCAAGCCTGGCCAGGTAGCCTTAGCTTGAAGTACCTAAGAGGCAAAAAATTCAGTGAACAGCCTTGGTTAACTGTGGTGTGAGAATGTACCCTCAGACCTCTTACTTCTAATTATGTCAGGTTGTGGTTAATTTTGAATTAGCTGAGTAAGGTTTCTCCATTTCATGTATTTTTTTTTTTTAAATCTTTTTCCTGGTTTGGTTTGTTTGGTTTTTTAACTTCCTGCAAAACCTGCCGACCTGGCTAGGCCTGGAGCTAGTCTAGAAGAAGAGGCTCTTCCTGGTGGGCTGCCCTATTCAGCTCCTCAGGTGGGATCCCAGCTGCTCAGGAAATGAAATGAGCTCTTGCTCCTCCCCTTAGTGATTTAGTACAAAACTGGCAAAATAAGAAAAAGCAGGAAAGTTTTTTTTTTTCCTGAAGCAGTAGGGAGAATGACCATGGGACTATAAAAATAGGGGCTCCTTTTTCATCTGTTTTGTAGTATTTGGTCTGTGATTTAAAAGAAGAGTGGTTCTGTGCTGCCACTGAGTTTACTTGGCTTGGAAGGTGGAAAGGAAGAATGTGTCACTTGTAGCTGGAGGTAAGAAAATAAAAAGTCAGGGTAGGACCAGGGGTGAGTGTGGCGTGGGATTGATGAGGGTAGGTGGTGGGTAGAAACAGTAGTCCAAATGGAAGTGGTGGTGGATGTATTTAAGGATGGACCAGAGGGGCCAGTAGTAGCGAGAGTGTGAATGGCACAAATGCTTTTCTTGTTGAAGAGCTGTCTGTAGTAAAGGTTGTGTGCACACTGGAGATAGGGCTTGGGGGATTCCAAAATCAAAAGACTGGCCAAACACATCACTGCCATAGAAACAGCTGTCTCCTTCCTTGTGAACAATTCCTCTGTGCATTGTATATCTCAGCCCATTAGTTGTTTTCTCCACTGTAATTTCAGTACTTGTTCTATCCTTCCTTTGTATGCTCAATGCTTATGAAATAAATGTTCTTGAGGCCTGTTGTAACCTCATTACATGAAGCTGTCACCTCTTTGCTACTTGCTCAGCGCAATAAGTTAGTCTTTGTTCTTACTCTTAGGGTCTCACCATGTTCTACTTATCCAAAGCCCTGATGGTCACAGCTTTCTCCTTTGTCCACTGCTTGTTTTGTGTCTTCCTATGTGTCTTTCCAACCCCCCTGTTCTCTGCTCCCTAGGGGAAGGGAATATTTCATGGAGCCATCCAAGCAGTGAGCTAAATCTAATAACAGTAATAATAAATCTGATAGAATCATAATAACTTGTATGTGCTCAAACTTAGTGACTGGCTAGTTACTAATTTGCTTCTCCCTGACTGTGCTCATTTGTTCTTTTACTTTCAATTGGTGTGCAGCAATTGAGGCTTGATAGCATTTTTCCAGGTGAGATAGGTAGCAGTGAGACTCAGCTGTGCCTCATGATAAATCACTTATGCTCCAATAAAAGACAGCTGCAGGGACCAGAGGACTTCTTCATTTTTGCAAGGCAGCTTAGATCCAAATTCTTTAATCGATGCAGCTGTAAGTTATCAGACATGATGACAGAGTTCTCGATATAATTGTTGTGGCTTCTACTGCAGTTATTTCCTTCAGCAGTACCTGTGGCTTATCATCTAAGGGTGAGGGCTGAGAAGGATGTCTGTATTTTCTTGACTTTCAAAACTTGGGCGGTCAGTTTCAGTCTGTTTCCCTGTAGTTTGGTGGGCAGTTACTGGAAAAATATGTGATGTCTTGTGGCATTTTCTTCAGTTCCTTTTCCCTAACCTAGAAGAAAACAACAAAAACAGTGATGCTGTGTAATGAGGGAAGTAGATATGTGTCAAACATGTGCAGCAGTTCTTTCTATCTTTCTACCCAAAAGTGATCAGAATGTTATTCCAGTCAGCACTGACTTTAGTCAATTTACACTGATGTCTGTAAAAGATGTATCTTTTGCTACAGGAAAAATAAGACTTATCCAGAAATTGCCCCTCATGCATATGTTTAGAGTAATATCCCAGGCTTTCAGCAAAAATAAACCTGGACCTCCAACATCTTGAAGATGAATGTAAGACCCACTGTGTTGTCACTAGGTTTTGGTAGCAGGTTCTTTATTAACTGCCTGCATTAGGTTGATTTATAAAAAATAGAGGGGTTTGGTGGTGAAGTGAATAGTGGAAAATACACAGCAGAACTAATGACCTGGATTTTTTTATTCTGCTTTCAGCAGAATTTTCATGTCCTTCACTGTAGAATCACCCACTTCCTTGTTTCCAAAGGAGTTTTTTTCCAGCCTAGCTGGTGGTTTCTTCAGTGTCTTTTCCAGGTATCTCTCTGTAGAGATATTAAAAGCTTTCAGCAAAGTATATTTTGATGTTGGGGTGGCACTTTGATTGCTTTCTGCTTTTTTTTTTTTTTAATGCTCGGAGGTGATGGACTCTACCAATGGAAGCCTAGAAATAATGAAGTGTTAATAACCTGAGTGCTTTCTGTGAGTGGATGTTTGCTACACTGCAAATTCTCCTGTTCTGCTGAGAGATGTGTCTATATGCTTGCAGTGTTGCTGTACGCCCCGCAGATGTGGGTATTTGGTAATGAAGCCGTAAGTATTTAGATAAGTTACTTTTACTACTGAAGAGATTTAAGAATGGTTTTGTTAGGGCTTTGTAGTCATAATGCTGCTGGCCTCTGCTACATACAAGTGAGCAGCCCAGTCCTAGAGTTCTACTGCTGAGGGTAGAACTTACTCCTGGAAAGATGTGGTGATCAGCCAGGAGGCTGGATTCTACTGGTTTCCGTACAATAAGTTGTTTTAGCACTGATAAACCCACACCAAGGACCTAGGGTTGAAATAATTACTATCCTGTTACAAGTTTCCCGAGTTATCTCCTCTCCAGACTTTTATTGCCATAAATAACTCTAGAAGTCAGTCCTCACTGCCAGAAGTGTTAAGGGCTGCAAATAGTATAGAAGATGACTCATTTAGTGAGATGAAGGTGGAGCATGAATTAGTAAGAAGAAAACTGATATACAAAGGAGACGTTTTGAATGCAGATGACACACAAAAATCTGAACAAAGCAATGTTCAGTCATCATAAAAATGAAACAAAAGACTTTTTCAATAGGGGAAAAAGAAAGAAAAAACTCTTCTATCTAATGACAAAGGTCATTTTAGCGAAACCCCAAAGTAGAGAGGTATTGCATACTAAGCATGTCATTCCTTACCCAAGATAAAATGTGGACTGCATAGGAAGAGATTAATGGAAATTTCTTCCCAAGATGTCCAAACTAAAGAGAATATTCAGGAAGTAGGTTGCTTTCTCGATTGTTCTGTGTCTATATAAGCTGAGAAAAGAACTTACCTTTGAGCTAAACAGTTTTTGGAGATCAAGAGTCCTGATAGTTTTAACGAACCCACACTGAAAGTTGACAGCAATAGAAATGCTAAAATAATAATCTGTGTGCATCCCTTGTAAATGATAACTCGGAATTGGATAAAATTCCCATAGACAGTTTAAAACTACAGTTTTTGGTCCTTTTGCTTACCCTTGCACACATATGAGTGCCTTTAAAGCTAGGCTTTGAAAATACGTACCCGATACCTTATAGCTGCTGGTTCACTAGTGAACTGAAGTGTTCGGTGCTACCTATAATTCAACTCCTGCTACTTCTTGGGAGTAGGGGTGTTTATTAATTAAATAAGCACCCTCAAGAGCTCAACGTAACTCTCGAGGGGTGAGGATTAAACACTTTCATATTTGACATCAGTTATGATTCTTTGGACATTTGGAAATGATTCTTCACTGAGATATCAGTCACTGGAACAGGCTCCCCAGGGAAACGGTCATGGCACCAAGCCTGGCAGAGTTCAAGAAGCATCTGAATGATGCTTTTAGTCATGTGGTTTAGTTTTAGGTACCCCTGTGAGGAGTAGGGAGCTGTACTTGATGATGCTTATAGATCCCTTCCAACTTGAGATCTTCTGTGATTTTATGTAATCTTAGGTAGAAGGTCTGGTTTTGCTGGCCTTTTTAGTAAAGGCCACTGTTAAAATCGGAGAGAATGGTTTATCCTGTGGCATGTATGGCTCTTCCTTAACTTTGTTATACTAGAACTATAAAATGTTGCTCTGAAAAGTACTGCTTCTTTAAGGCAGTAACACTTAGAAGCAGGTATAAGCAAGGTATCTTAACATGTACTGCTAGGAGTCCCCTTTTTCAGTAGAAAGTGAGGGATGGTCAGAAGACTAAAGGCCTCCAGCATAGACATTTCACAGTGTTGGCGATGGGAGGAAATCCAGAGAAGACAGGTAATGCTGTCAAGGTTTAAGGAATGCAGATACTTACACAGAGCAGAGCTTTGCACATGAAAGGAAAGCTCTTGTGAGGATATCTCTGTCTCAAATATTGTTGTAAATATAATCTCAGACTTGGTTGTACTTGCCTTTCATGGTGATGAGATGTCTGTAAGCTCATTTCTTCATTGAAGTTAGTGCTAGACCAGAGTCTAGAATAAAGCTATTCATGCATACTCCTGGTCAGTTCCAAAATTTCAGATGTGAATTTACCCATGTGTTAATGCCCAAAATCCAGAGCTTCATGTTGTAATTTGGAATATGTCTGGATGATAAACCTTTTCTACTGTATCTATGTTCAGTTTAGTCTCTCTATTCATAGGTAATCTGCTGGATTTGTGCTCTAATGGAATAAACTATTCTTACAGGAGGTAGCACAGGCCAAGTTTTCTATGGCTACTAAGGGAGAGCTAATAGTTAACAGCTAATGACAGATTTAAGCTTTCACTTGTAGGTTACCCAGCAGCAGGCCCAGCTTAAATGTAAAATACCACTTGGAAAAGTTGGCTTTGTTAGTGAAAAGTATGAGGTTCATTTTTAAAAGCTGTACTGATTTTAAAAAGGGGAAAAAAAGAAGTGTATTCCTTGTACTGAGAAGATGGAAATTCTCCAAGAAGAAATAGCACAGACTGAGTTTCTGTCAATAAAAGAGTATGTGTAATTTAATACCCGACAGCTTTTTAATACAGAAGGAAAAAAAAGAACAGATACTTGCGTATCTTATGAAGGGGGAAAGATACAAAACCCTGCCTGCAGTATGTTACCTAAATTTAGCCATGAAAGAGATAATCCTCTCAGATATCAAAAATCTGGCAGAGGGAAGTAAATTAAAACTGTGGAAAAGCTGTACTTGGAGACCCTCAATCCCCATTTTCCAAAGTGCTGGAAATACATCATGTAGCACCAGTGGCCGGACTGTAAGGTGACACTTGCTTGTTTAGCCCTTCATACAATTTTTTCTGTTTGATCTTCAATAATGTAAGTGGCTGAGGTTAGAGATGTGTGAATGGCTTGTCTCAAGTGACAAAGCTGCCAAAAATTATCCTTGGTTTATGCTTGAGTTGTTCTTATGTTCAAGCAGTGGTGGGATCATGCTTTGGACAACACATCCATAAATGTGTTGAACTTCTTACATACTCCCTGCAGACCTCCCTCCCTCAAAGTCCTATCTGGAAGAGACATCTGATCATAACTCAATGCTTGACAACAAAAGAATAACCTTGAGTTTGGAAGACAAACTAAACCTCAGGTTATCATGCAGAATTAAAAGAAGATGGAGAGTAGGGTCTTTCTCAAATACTAGTTCTGCAGTTTTTTAAATCCATTTTGTAATTGTTTAGTCTGAGATTAAATGTGAACTGTAGATTTCTCAGAAGTGTGAATACTTAGGATTTCTGAGGTCTTAGGTTTTAAGTGTAATTATAAGCTAACAGCAGTATTTCTTCTTGTTTCATGGACTTGTTTCTAAGTTTGTGGCATGCAACTTCCAGTGAGCTTTAAAAGAGCAAGTTTTCAGTACTGTTGCTGCTTCCTTTGTCCCCGTTTGAAACAAGCCCAGGAGCTGTAAACAACTGAAAACTGCTGCCAGCTTCTTTTGTATTAGCACCCACATAACACAGTTCTCTGTGTAACAACTTGCTTCTAGTCTTAGAGGGGATATGTTTGGATGCTTTGCATGTTCAGAAACTGAATCTTGGGGTGCTCACAGCAGGGTCAGAGCTGTAACAGGGGTCCTGTCCCATATAGTGACATTTACCTTGTTTTCTTACACTTATCCAGTCCTGGCAGTGGTACTTTGGGTCTTGATTATTCCTTGCATCCTCAGATCCTCAAGAATGATGATTTTTGCCTCTCTGTTTCCTGTAAGGGCCATGGTTTACTGATGAACTCACTGATGAGCAATGCATCTTTAAAAGATGAAAACCTTAAAACTTGTAGAACACCTGGCATTTAAACAAAACTTTGTATTTCCAGTGCCAGAGTTTTTATTTAAGAGGCTACACACTGAGAATGTCCAGTGGAGAAGGCTTGCTCAAGGTTCTCTTTGCCACTTAAAATTTGCAGTAAGCTTTTTAGTGGCTTGAAAAATGGTGCAAGCACCTAGTTCAGTTTCTCACTCAAGTATATTACACCCAGAGGGGCATATTCAGGAAACTGGGTAGCATATGCTGAAGGCCTGTGAAGCCAATTTTTGAACATGTTCCCACAAAGGACATGGGAGCTCCATGTAGGGAGCTCTTTACAGTTCAAGTTCTCAAAGGTTCTGTGATCTTGTCAGAGAAAGCCAGGCTGGGATGGGATAGCAGAAGCTGCTATGGGGCCATCTTGTAAAGATCACTATGATCATTCTATTAAATGAACCCAAATTTTCATATGCTTTTGTGGTTTATGATTTTTGTTATAGCAGCATTACTACATTTGCATCTGACCATAAGCATTCCAACACTTAATTATATATTTATAAACAGTGTTTGAGACTAAAAATCAAATTATTTTGATAACCCTTCTGAGTTGCTGTTTACTTACCACGTATTAGACATGAATAAACAAAGAACAACTTTATTGCCAAGACCCATCAGGTTTTTCAACCCTCAGTTGACAGTTCTATCATCTGCCCAACCTCTATTGACAGAAGTTAGAGCTTTTGTAGAAAGAATGCTTGGTCCAAATCAAAATTGCAGTTATTTGACATCTGTCAGTCTTTGTAAGCAGAGTGAATATGACTATGTTGGCTTATATTTTAGTTGTAAAACAAAATGCATAACATCTATCACCTTGTAGAAGCTGACTCCATACCTGTCCTAAAATAACTGAGACAGTCACCCAAAACACACTGGGGTTCAGCTGTCAATCAGAAGGCTTAAATGTCAGAAGCCAGTATACAGCAAAACATAGCTTGGCAAAAAAAGATAAAAGCATGGTGAGTGGGCAACATTGCAAGTGATGTGATTTGTATTGTTCTACTAGTCTATTAATCCAGCAGAAAAAATTATTTGCAATATCTTGATATGGTATGGGGTTTGGTTTTCTCTTGAAACAGAAGATTGAAGCATGATTTCAAAAACTTCTGTTTAGAAATCTCCTGTGAAGTTATCCTTTTAGCAAGTGGGAGGAAAAGGAGCTTGAAATTAGATGAAACACCATTTCAGAGCAAGTAAATAACTGCTCAAAATTAAATGAAATCCTTTCATCATGTCCTTCTGTGGCATTGGGAGTTAAGTCCTCTTTAATGAATAGCAAACATGAGTAATTATTGTTTTTGTGTTTAATTTGAAATATTTTATTAGAGCCCTTGTTTATTATGAAGAGTAAACAACCACTGTAGATTTTCCATTTAGTGTGTTTGTGAAATGTAAGCTGTTCCTAGCACTTGAAAAATACAAGAGTTAAACTACAAAATTAGAGGGTTTAAATGCTCCAAAGATAGTGCTGCTTTTCCATTAGGATACTTACTACAGCAGTATCTTAAGACAGAGGAGTCTGGGTTTAAGCGTTTGCTTGTTCCTAAAGGGGGAAAAAAAAAAAAATAAAAAAAATTCTTAGCAGACCTTTGCTTATCATCATGATGATTTCTGGAGCTTTTATGGTTTCCTTTATATGATAATTGGCCCTGCAACTTTTGGTTGCAAAGTTAAGGAGAAACATGGTGTTTATTTACTGTTCCTGACACTAGTCAGGGGCACTGCATTGGCTGTTATGTTGTAAAAACTGACTTGTAACATGATACTGAGAGCCATTGCGTGGGCAGTGCATCCTCCCAGTGTGCTGTAATCTCTCTTAGAGAGGGCTACCCCTGGGGGCAAGACTGAGTTTGTTCTCTTCGTCTGTTCCAGGCATCTGCCAAGAAAAGTACCCTGCTGCCTGTTCTGGTAGGGTTGAGTCATGCTGCAGAACATAATCATCAGCTAGGAAATACTGTCTGCTACTGTTGCCTGACTTTAAACCAGTGGTAACAGCTCAGTCCGTGCGCTGCTGCAGCATGACTGTTTCTGGGTGTGTTGGTTGTAGCAATAGACTTGCCAGATTATTTCCTTCTAGGTCTCCATTTGTGGAGCTGATAGGAACTTCAGCTATTGTTTAGCCTGTGCTTTGTGCATTGCTGCTTTTCTGAGATGATGTAAATCTTTCTGGTAATTCCTCAGGGCAGTCTCCCTCACTGGTCTGGTCTTCAAGTCTGGCTCTGTCCTTTGAAGTGCCTGTTGGCCAAGCTGCCCCATCCTGTGTTGGGATAGTCTCTGTTCCACTAATGCTGTCATTTTTAGTCTACAAGAAAATTAATAAACAAATGAGAAGCTCCTTGGGCTTCTAAACATTTGAGGTGGTATCTAGAATAAAACTGGCAGGTTCAGAGTGAAGTGGAAGACAAAGGTGTTCCTGATACTTATCCATGTTCTGTCACAGGTGGATGTTGATGATGAGGAAAGATCTCTTGGAGCATTTTGGAAAGGAATCAATGACCTCAAGCCTAAATATGTCTATAATCCAGTTGAATACTGGAGTATTGTTTCAGTGCTTTAAGTGCTTTCTGTATGTGGATCATTGGTTAGAAATTTGAAACTGAGCTTTAAATTGATGCTTGGTAAGGTGTGTGCCTTCTAAACAATAGCATTAAACCTCCAAAGAAGACAGGACTAGAGCCTAGATGTATTCTTGTCTTTTCTGTGTGAGTTGGCTCAAGCCTAAACACAACTCTGCAAACTTCACAAAGTGGCTGTGCACACGTATCTTGTAATATTTGCATATATACAAGCCCCCTGCCTCATAATAGCTTTCTGAAGCAACCCCCACATGGCTGCAGTGTTGTAATTCATGACTGGTGTGGGAGATGAGTGCTTCTAATTGTATCTTTAATAAGGCATGTGGGAAAGGCTGTGAAAAGCAACTCTTCAGGTGATGTAAAAGCACATCAGGCTTGTGGCCAAATGGTGAGTCTGCTTCCCCTGTGGCATAAGGGTTGTATTAAGCTGAGCGGTAGCCCTTCTCTTAAAGAGCTGCCTGTCAGAGCTACCATTAACATCAAAACCGTCTCCCTGTATGCACATGAGACCAGTCAGTCTCACCTCTGTGACTGGCAAAATCTTGGAGCAGATTCTCCTGGAAGGCATGATAAGGCACATGAAAAACAACAAGGTGCTTGGTGACAGC
>WYDI02027713.1:0-28942 GCA_009867235.2 Psittacus erithacus | reverse complement strand
ATCCTCTCGCACAACCAAAGCCTTTCTGCCATTACATAGTAAATTTTGTTCTTTCTAGTGTTCGAAAAAAACCTCAACACAACAGCAACACAGCTTAGTTGCTATGCAAAGACAAGGAACCGCTGCATAGGGATCAGTTACAGAGTTTGGTTTGATTCGAACCCAGCCAGGCAAATTATGCCTCGATGTGATCTGATGAGGTTCTCCTGCTTGCCCACTTCTCTCATCTACAGGTGAAGAGTGCACTCAGGCCAGATCATCCCCAGGATCCCTACAACCCTGTGCAATTCCAATGCACGTTTACTGCCTTCCAGCTTGATGCCTTGTGCAGTTAAAATACTCAGTACCAACAGGCAGATTTATTATGAATGCTGGTAGGGATCTTTTTTCTCTCTCATTGACTAGATGTGACTCAAAAAGTTAATGGTAATTGCTCTCATCTTCATTTAGCAATGAGAGAGAGAGAGAAATGGGAGCAATTTGCAGATCTGAGAACAGGTCATTACAGGTGTGTTATATTAGTGTATTCATGAGCCCCCTGGGACAGCCATGCTGTGATATCCAATAACTTTCTTAATGTGTAATTACACACCATTGGACTATAATTGATTAATTGAAAAGAGAATGTAGGCAGATGCTAGGCCAAGGCTGCTGCTGCTCATTAAATGAGTATATCCTTGCTTCTTTTTAATAAGTTAACTACTCAAAAGCAATTACATAAGAACTGAAATTCATTAGATTTTAAGTAATTATTGGTATTAACTTCTATAATAAAATGCAGGATTTATATTTTGTTTTTTTTTTTTCCTATCCCAAAAGCAGTATCATACACATTACTGCTGAGATTCAAAAAAGGTGTCTGCTATAGAAAGCAGTGAGCAGTGACATACATGCTCCTTGCAGACACACCTTTTTCAGTTCGCCTTCAAATAACTATGCGCCTTTTAATTAATCTGCCTTTTGAGGGTGCCATTCCTGGAAGCCCTGAACAGTCCTAGTCATTCCCAAAGAAAGGGAGCTACACACTCAATATCCCTTTTTGCTCCCAAGCTTCCCTGCAGTTCAGCTGAATGGTGGCCAGGCTCTTCTCAACCCTTCTTCCCATGGGTTGGATCTTAACTCTGAGAAATAAAAAGAGTATGGGCTCTGATTTTCAAAATCCCACTCTCTTACTGCTTTATGCTGGCTTTTAAAGGAGTCAAAGCTTTCAAACTCTTTTCCTTTTTAATGGGGAAGACAACACATGCAGCAAGATAAAGCATAAGCCAACTGCACTGTTACAGAAAGTCACACTGGTTTATGGAGGCATCTTTTCAGACCTGACAAAACCCATTCTCATTAACAACCTGCATGAGTGAGAGCCAGGGTCAGAGGTGCAAAAGGACCCGAGCACCAGGCGACTAACTCCAGTTTTATGGCATGAGCCTGTGCTGCAGGTATGGCCATGGTGAGATGCCGTGAGAGAGAAGTAGCTGCTGGGGTGCCCCCAAGGACCGTACTGAATCATCTGCATCTCCTGTACAGACCCCAAGAACAAAATATTTACAGCTTTGGGTGATGACTTTGGAAGTTTTATTTCCAGTTTATGTGGAAGGAAATCCGATGAAGTTTATTTCGCTGCACTTCACTTGCTTTGGAACAAGGCATATCTTTATTTTTTAACATTCTATAGAAACTGTCTGAATTGCCAGTTTCATAAAGCAAAGCCACAATTCACAACTGGGTTTCTTTCCAAGGGATACAAACCTGCTTTTTTCCCCCCAGTTTTATAGAGGTTTGGGTGGGGCGATTGCTGACACTTTTTTTCAGTTTTCTTTAATATTTACTGAAATAATTATTAAGAAGTGGCCTGCTAAAAAAATGCATTTTCAGCTAACAGTTTTGTAACTCTTTACTTGTTTAAATTCCAGGTCAGTAAAATGATTGGCGATTTTTAAAAATCATTTTTGAAAAAGCAGCTTTTCAACAAGAATGTGTTTTAATTTGAAAATTATAACTTCAGTAAAAACATCAAATAAGGAAAGCAAAGAGTAAAAATTAAGTAATACAACACAGTATTGCAGTGAGGAGAAATTAAGGTTGGAGAAATTATTCAGAGGTCACCAGTAATTGCACATTTATTAATAACATTTTTAATGCTTGTTCTGGAAAGGAAGATGACAGAATTGGAGCTGTAATGGGATTTTAATTATTTGCCTTTTAAACAAATGCATTTTGCCTCTCTTCTGAAATAATAATGGTGATGCTAAAAATTAGAAAACATGCCTCCTTCTGAGGAAAGGCAGGTTTGTGCTCACGAAATGTCAAGTGTCACACTCTAAAATAATGTTCCTGGATCGGTATGAAGGGAAATGCTAAACTAGACACTGGGGCAAAGTTGCTTGCTCTTTCTAGTGCACCCAAGCGAGTGCTGTGGGAAAGGGATACGACTTGCTCTTGGCTCTGAGAGGCCAAACATCCAGTGTCGATAGCCATGGTCTTTCCCAAATCGGCCCTGTTCCCATTGTCCATCTTCCCATGCCACCCACCTCTCTCACTGTCACACCTTTTATTCCATCTCTTTAGCTCCCTGAATCATCTTCCTTAATTCCATTCACTGGACCTAACAGGTAAGCATTATGTAGAGCTACTGTGGGTACTAGCCTGCTTGTGCAGGAAACTGCATCCCTGGCTATGGGGGAGCTTTGTTCCTTTTATCCCCATCTCCTTCCCTTCCTTCTTCCTGCTCCCCATGCTCCCGGGGATTTTATACCTTGCACTTTATGTGTCACTGGGAACTGGCAGAGACTTACCCTCCATGCTGCTCTCAAGGGCCAATGGCACTTCCCTGCCCGCCTCTGCAGGAGGCATGGGGAATCCCTCGCCCTCCTTAAGGCTGTATGTCATGGTCACTCACTAACCCCAAGTATAAAAGGAGTAAGGTTTGGGTCTTACTTCCAGCAGGTCTGCTATCTCAGACTTGCTATGACAGAGCTGTATTTTCTGTAAGTTCCTACAGCTGGTCTCTGATTACCGCCTTCAGCCTAAATACTATTAATAAAGATCATATTTTCTACACTTCAAATTAGCTCTTAGCTGGCCTACAGCAATTTTTGGTCAGAGAGGGGAAGATGTCTCAAAGCAGTTGTTTGTCTTTTCTTGTCTACCAAATACAGGGTGTCATTTTAAGCCCACTTAAAGATAACAAGAGGGATACTATTGATTTCATTGAGCTTTGGATCAGAGGTGGTGGAGTCCTAAACATGATGCGAATCAAGGAAAAAAGTGTATTTCTGTAGCAGGATGGTGGTGCAGGACTGGAGAAGGGGAACAGAGGGACTAAAAGACAAAGAAAATCTCTTTTCCCTGGAAGACCCTGGAAGGTCTGCTGAGAAGGTCCAGGAACAGGACCCAAACCTCTCAGGTCCAGCCCATGCTGTCACAATAGTAGTGTCATTGAATGGCTTGGGTTGGAAGGGACCTTAAAGATATTCAGTTCCAACCCCCTGCTATGGGCAAGGACACCTTCCACTAGACCAGGCTGCTCAAAGCCCCATCCAACCTGGCCTTGAACACTTCCAGAGATGGGGCAGACACAGCTTCTCTGGGCAACCTGTGCCAGTGCCTCATCACCCTCATAGGGAAGACGTTCTTCCCCATATATATATATATAGAAAGAATACATATATTATATGGAATATACGTATTATATATGTATAATCTGTATATTGTATATTATGTATATTAGCTATATATTATATTCCTTTTATATGTATATATTTCTTCCTTATTTCTTCCTTGCAATGCGAGCAATAGCCTTCACTTCCATTCCAGGGTAGAAAAACCTATCATTATAAAGCAGAGCAAGAAGGACACAACTCATGTGCGGGGCAAGACAGTGGACGCATTTGTACTAAACCAGTAAACAGATCTATGTAGACAGGCACAGAGCCTATCATTTCCTGGGACAGCATACCACAGGGCGGCTGGCAGGCTGCAGCTCTCTATTTGGTCCTGCATTACACTCGTGAGATGCCTATCACGGTGCAGGGCCAAGGCAGCCAGTGCCCTGTGGGCGCTACCTGCACAAGCAGGCAGCGGGCATGGAGATCAGGCAGAGCTGGGTGTTGGGACTCCCCTCTCCCCTCCTGGGGCTACAAATCTGCCCAGGGCTGAGTGTTGCCTTTCTTTAGTGCATTCACCCAGCGCCCATGGACTTCAATAGGAACATGCATCAGGTAAACACCACATAGCCCTTCGTTCAGCCTGGCAGCAATTAAGGACCAAAAAAACTTCACAATGATTTTGCCTGGTTTGTTGCCCTTGCTTGAAAAGAAACAGAATACGAGGGGGTCTGGTGGGGTTTTGGGAGGTTCTCTTTAAAATATTCTGCTGTAACTCATGAACAATTTAGTTTTTTAAAACGAAACTTTACAGGCAATCAGTCTGTGATATGACCTAAGCCTCACTGTTATTTCAGTCACAAGAACAGCTTAATTTCATGTGGCCAAGATTACTGAGGTTTTAAGAACATCAGTATCAATTCACTGCTACAATTGCTTTTCTCAATATTTTTGTTCCAGAGCAGTAACTGCCATTCTGATAGCTCTCTGTGCCTGATCCAAAGCCCCTGAAACCAAAGGCGGGCTCTCTGTTGGCTGTTACGAGCTTTGCATGGCCATTTGCTCAAATCACTACGTATACCACAGTGCAGCTGATGGAGCAGTACCAGTTGCCTTCAGACTGCTGCAGTAAACTGAGCAAGAAACTGATAAAATCCATCAGTAAACCTCCAAAAAAACAGTGCCAGCAGTGAAACGCAACAAACCTCAAGTGATGCTAAAACAGTGGTAAGCACCACCATGGAGGTTTTAACCCTTGGCATGCTTAGTACCAGTGGCTTTATGACCTGAAGCTCCACAGAGTGTCACAGGTCTCATTCTCCTCTCCCCTTCTGCCTCTTCAGGGTGGCAAAATCTCCTCGTGACTACAAGGTTAGTACCTTAAAGGCTAGATGTGGTCCTGCTTCCCTCAGAGCTTCTGGGTGGCAGTCCTGTTCCAGTCAAAAGCTCTGCCTGACCCAAAGCTTAGGCCAGGATGAAGGAAGCATTCTCCCTCTCCCTCTGCTGGTTTGTTCCTAAAAGGGTGAAGAAAGAGCCAGGGAGAGTTGCAAGGGGAAGAGCCTTTGCTTTCTCTCTCCTCTCTGCTAAGAATAAGGAGGCAGCATAGGTGACAAAAAGGGTGGAACAGAAAGACAGGGGATAAGCAAAGCCATCTCCCCCTAATTCAGTCCTCATCGAAGACACTGTGATTATAAATGGACTGACAGGTATTTTCATTCAATGCTGAAGCACTAGCACAAAACAGGTGAGGTTAAAATAAAAAAAGAATTCAAACTTCACTTTCTAGAACCAAACCCTTCATGGCCTCCAAAGTATACCAACATGCATACTTACGTTTAAATTTACTACACCTACAAAACCAACTGGCCTCATCTGATCCCAAATATTCTCAGTGTTCCTTAAAATCAGTCTTCTAGGTATGAAATCTTTCCCACATTTCAGTACCATAACACTGAGGTTAACCTGCCTGCATCGTTGTTGCCCTGCCTAGATATCACACATGTACATGTTTCCTCTAGTGCTGGAAAAGCAGAGCAAAGTGACATGACTTCAACCAAAGCATCATCTGTAGCTCTGGCTCCTCTCAGCCTCGCCAAAACCTCCCCAAAGGCCTTTTGCTCATAGGAGAATATTTTGCATTTCATGTTTCAGCTGTAGATGTGTTTTCAGAGCTTTCTCTGCCTTTCCTTGCTAGTGATTAAAGTTTATTTACCATAGGTGAGTTTGCATTAAATCCAGTAACAAGCATGTTTTATTTTGTGTCTTTTACATAACAGCTTCCAAGCACGAGAACTACCCTATAATTCACTGCATAATGGACTCACGAATTTATCCTCCCAGAGCAAAACTAGGAGCAGACTTTTTGATTTCAAAGAGAAAAAGACCCTGATTTTATCGCAGGAAAAATGTGGATCAAAGCTGGACGTAGGACTGAAAATTAATATTTTTTTCTAGGGTGTTTATATTTTGTTTGGTTTTGTTTGCTTTACATTTAATCTTTTAGTGGTAGGTGGTACTCAGATCATCTCCATAAACAAATGATCTGGAAAGCAACCTGGTGTTTAATTTCCTTAACTCATCAAACCCTTCTTTGCTCATACTGCAGCATGCCAATCTGAAACCTTGACACAATATTCTGGGCAACTTGGGGCAGGGGGAAGACTAGCTGGTGGCTTTTCTTTCCCACTTTTGTTAAAAGGCATCCAAGCATGGCTCTTCCTACCCTCACTAACCTGGGTAGATGCCAGATGGATTTTTCCTTTCTTTAGGCAATGGCTTAGGAATTTCAGTCAGCTACAGCAGGGGCTGCGGGCTTCTTACTGGCCTTTTGACTCAAGCCTATCCTTTCTCTGGAGTTAATCCCATCTCTCTCCCCACATTCACTATTAGCTGGACTGTATTACCCCTTGTGACAATCAGCTTCCAGAGGACTAAATTCTGCCTTTCCCTTCTGGAAACAAAGAGATGTGCCTGAGAGAAAAGCTTCCAGCCACTCATAGAGCAAGAAATTAAAATCCTGAGGCAGTGCCTATGGGAGAAGAGTCAATGGCTGACCAACACAGCATGCTGGCCTGGCTCTTTAAAAAACAGATTTGTTTTATGTAATTCCTGGTATTTATCTAAACTTAAGAAATCATGATTCTCAAAAACACTGAAAAGTTCAAAAGGAAAATTTGATGTCCCATTGACTACAGCATCTTTACCATTCTGTTTTCTATCCTCTACTACAAATGGCATGACACAATGTACCTGGATTTAGCATGGGAAGTTAATGCCCTAATCTAACCCCCTAACTGCACAATGGCTTTCCATATCAACCAATATCTTTAATTGTCACTGCTTTTCTTTATGCTCAGAACTACCGTAAGCACTTCAGGGGTTTCTTTTGCCTAAATCATACATCTTTCTTCCTCCTATTTCCTATCACAAGCTCTCTCTCAAAAAAAACCAAACCCAACAAAACAAAACAAAACTCACCAAATAGCTGAGCTGTAACTCACTATCCAAATCGTCTCCTCTTCAGAGGAGCAAACAATAAAGCAAGCATACAACTTGTAATAGTGTGTTACTATGCTTTCAAATCTCTCCAAATACTGAGAAGCTAAAGCTTGCCCTATCTGTCTGTGACCAGGGATGTTAAGATTCAGCTGGTGTAGCGGGAGAGCCTGGCACACAGACCCAGCAACAGTGCCCCAGCCCCTGGATCCCACCTGGCAGCACTCTCCCAGCACAAGCATTTCCCAAACAGAAAAGCCTGCACTTGCTGGAACAAACCTTGCTGGAAAATGGCAGCTGAACACTAAAGCAAAGAAAGCACTTTTGAGCCAAATCCTTCACTTTCACCTCACAGGCTATATACTTACTCTCAGCTGCACTGAGAAAACTCCAAGGATTTCCCAGATCTCAAAAGCATAAACAAGTTTCAGTTTCTCTTTCATTTAAAAAATCTCAGCTTTTCACTCAGCCAGCTTCTGACTTGCACTGTTAGACTCTGGGTAAGTTTTTAACCATTGAGAAGATATTTTTCAGAGGAAGCAGCTGTCCCCACTCCTTTCTTTCATTTTTTCCCCCTCTTCCCTTCCAAGGAGACATTTCCTAGTGTAAACATAGGAAAAGTGACTAGCCTTCAGGAGAAAGATGCTGTCTTAATGGTCAGGTAATTCACTTTACTCTCAAGCATATTTTAATACAGCATTGTTTCCCCAAAAGTAAAAATATAGAAGGAAAACGACTACCCCTCTGTGAAATATGTATCATTTTTGACACATAACACTAGCTCCCCACCACCAAAGCCTAGGCTCAACATCATATTTTCACTGGAAGTTCCTAAAATACATCTTCAAAGACAGCAGAGGTACATATTCATTATTTGTCTACTTTTTTTTTCACATACAAACTGAGTACATATTACATCCCCACCAATTTTGTTTCCAATAGAGCAGGAAAAATTAAACTATGACAAATTGCTTTTATTACTTCCTTAAACAAGAACTGAAACTTGTCCAAAATGCACATGAAAGACTAACTTGGATGATTTGAGCTTTTGCCAGGTGCAGAAGTGACAAAATAAAAAAAAAAAAAATTAAATGCATATTAGTAGAGGAATAGTTAACTGGGCATTAAAAGAATGCTTGATTTCAACAGCAGAAACGGCGTTAATCGGTTCATTGGCTGCTTGCACTAAAAATAAAGGAGATCTTCAATTGAAATAATACATGACTTGTTTCATATCATGTTGTCTCCCAACTCTAGTCCTGAACTCCTCCAACACTAAGAAGCCCAACTGACATCAAGGGCATCTTGGTGTTTTGCAATGGTTCATCAGGCCTGATTTGACCAGCAGCACAGTAATTAAGCATGGCCTTGAAGAAAGAGTTTCATTTACTTGGCACAAGAATTGTTACTGCACCAGGGAATTGCTTTCTGTGTTTGTCTAGTTTCCTCCCCTTAGGACATTACCCTCCTGCCCCTGAAACCAACAAGAACTGTGCAAAGGGTTTAAGAGGAAGCAAGACCATGTCCCACAGGCCACGTCACTTTTGGCTGGGAAGAATTCTACTGGGAACAAACTGACCCTTCCGAGTGACACCTGTGGCTCTGAACAGCATTGTCATTACCTAACCAGGGGCTGTCTCAGCACAGGCAACACCACAGGAAAGCCTGTGGGCCCACTAGTGCAGGTGTGGCCAAGATGCTCTGCACTTTGGCCAGTGCTGTGAGCGGGGACCGGTCACCGCCACCAGGCTGCTGCTCTCCAGTCTGGGCTTCTCTGATAACCGCCTGAATCTGGGGGCTGGCTCCAGCACTGGGTTATGTCAGCCTATCATCTCGACTTCACTGGATGTTGCACCTGGGACACCAAGATCAGCATTTGGCCGTGCATCCTCTACTGGAGAAGCAGACACAGGTTTTAATGCAGAGGAAACACAGCTTGCTCCTCCATCACCACCCACTCTTCTGTAGTTGTAATGACAAAAAAAAAGTGGTATTGTTTCAAAACATAACCCCATCTTCTGACTCTCCACTAATTATTTCCATTTAGCCAAACGACACATTTTACTTAAGTACGGCAGAGAAGAAAGGGAGAGATCTACCAATTCATCTAATTCGAAAGCCATGCATGAATCTCTCTTAAATGTACTACAAGTCATTCTCTGTTTACTTTAGGCAAACAGAAAAACTCATCGTGGAGCACTCATTTTCACAAAGCTAATCAAGAACATTAGGTCCCAACAGATTCATTTAATAGAAATATAATAGGCATTCCTGCTTGCTTTTAATCTTGCCTAGCTGCAAATGCTAAAATGAACAGTGAATTAACCCTGCCTTGGAACAGAGATCCTTTCAGAGCCGATTATCCTCTCTCTTACGGCTTGTAAACACCCCAGGATCCCTGTATGTGCTTCCCTGGCTTTTGCTCTTTCCCCACAGCAGAGGATGGGAGAGGAGCAGAGAGGACAGGAATGGAAAGGAGAGGATGTTCCCGCCTGCATGCAGCTAGGAAGGGGAGGAATAGGCAAGCTTTGAAGGGAGAACTGCTTGTCAGCAGAACAAACACGCCGCAGCCAAAAACAAGGAAGAGATAAAAGGTGGATGGGAAAGTGAGTTCTGGGGTGCCTCAGAGGTGGGGGAGTGCTTCTCGTGCATCACCAGCCATTCCCTGAATGGAGTTCCCTGATTTACCGTGCAAGACAAGGTAGTACAAGGCCATTCACGTGCTGTCATCAAATACAACAGATTTTTCAAGCAATCTGAGACCTTAAATTGTTCACGGATAGCAGAACTAGCATTAGTACACTAAACAGGAAAAAAGAAAACCTATCATATTTCATAATGTCATAATGAACAAAAGCCTTTCTAAAAGAAAAAAAAGAAAAAAAACGGTTTTCACTGTGCTAAAGTAACAATCTAGACTTGTTGTAAGTATGTTATTCTTACAAGTAGTTCGCAGTTATTCTTGAAGGCAAGTCTTGGAGTTTCCTTAGCATAGTGCTGCTGGGGAAAATTTTCAGCATGTCCATCTTCATCTCTAGCCTGAAGGGAAATATAACGGCCTATTTAGGGACTTACAAATAATGGAAGGAAAAAAATAGCTAAATGCATAACAGCTCAGATCATTAAAACAGACGGGAATCCCAAAATACAACATTATTTTAAAGTTTCTTTAAATACGCAGCATAACTTTGAGATATGAGAACTTGGGATGCTGTTTTCTTACATAACTTAGGTTGAACATGCAAATTCATTGCGGTGTAATAATTACAACAACAAAAGACAAACCCAAAATGAAATATTTGAGCTGAAGACTGTGAATAACTCAGGGTTTCAATTTACTCCATTGCATTTTTCAGGATTACATTACATATGTACTTGTATAAACTTTTTGACATGCTTAAGCAATCCCTAGATAATGTACTTGTATTTTCAGTTTAACAGCAAGGCCCCAAAAAATAAATAAGTTTTCATACTCATAATTTACATGTAATACTATTATAGTTAAATGGATTCCCCCTCCATGTTTAAGTGAAGCTTTGAAAGGAGCAATCATCTAGCAAGAACAATGATCCTTCAGTCAAATGCGGTCAAAATATTTAATGACAAAGATGCATTAAAAGTTACCAGTAATTCAGAACTACGCTGTTAATTAAGAAAGCTGAAGTTTAAATGGAGATATTACCAGAGCCCATTAGCAATCCTGCTTGCATATAGTATTTTTCCCTTCTCATCTACAGCGTTTTCTGCTTTCGAGTTGGAGCAAAAGGGAGAAGCAGGTGAAAGGAGGAGTGTCAGCAATACACTCATTACACTGTTCATTTCAGTGACACTTGCACTCCGTTCCGCTCCATCTCATTTGATCCCTGACTGTTCGCTCTCTCCCTCTCGCAGCCTCCCGAAATTCACAGCTGAGCTGTCTCCCTCACATATGGCTTGCATATAATTACGCACATTCCATTTTACACTGCATTAAAATGATGAGCTCCTGGCTCCCTGCCAACCTATTTAAATCAGACCCTGCCCAAAGAAGCCAGGGAGAGAAGGAGGGCAGAGGAGGGTGACCAAAGCGGGGGGCAATGAAAGCAGGCAGAGGAGATGGGCAAGGGGCAGACAGCCCTGCTCCCTGTCCCTCCAGCCACCCCGTGCCTCCACCTGGGGCAGGGGGCTCTGGGGATGCCCGGGTGCAATGCACATGCACCTTGGTGGCTGCATCAGCACTGGCACACCGTTCCCCCTCACGCGGAGTGAACTGCCTGTCGTCGTGTATCACAACCCAGCGTTGGCGTTTATGAAAGATATTTACACCTTGTAGGATCTACGGCTTGTTTGTCTTCAAATAGGCTTCTGCCTCTCCCTGGGGAGATAGGGTGGGAAAGGGGAGCTGTGGGTTAACAGCAGTGGAGGCTTTTAGGAAAACATGAAGGGGCTGCACGTCATGGAAAGCCCATTGAGGGCTTCAGCTTGGGCCTCTACTTGTCAGCCATGGGGTGTGAACAAACTCCGCCCGACAGAAAATAACAATTTTGAAATGCAAAGTTTGTCCAAAAACGTTTTGAGTAGTGTCTGCAATTGATGATCACTACAAGCAGTGGGAAGTGGGAAATGAGTTTATTCTGCACTTTCCCTAGCAGCTTATAGGTATTTTCTTACACTACCCTCAGTAGCTGCAGGGTGGAAAATGTTTAAAATTTTTCCTTCAAACCACAAGGAAGAGGCAGAGCATTCCTGAGCACCTGAAATCACTTTATACTGACACAGGTCTAAATGTATTACTCTAATCATTAGTTTGAAACCGACACCTCTCTCACACAATAAATCTAGCTCCCATGCTGTGTGGAATACAAAGTCTAGATTTGACTATGTTTTGTAAAAAAAAAATCCACCCAATTTTCATTTTTGAAGCAAACTTTCTCCTTCTCTTTCATCCATGAAGGAATACAGGCAACTCGCTGAAGCTCTTCCAGGTCATCTAAAAGACAACTGGGGAATGAATGCCTTAAAAATGCCTCACACAAATAGAAACGGACCTGTCAGCTCAGGATCACAGGTGCTAATGGAATGCTCAGTGACAGAGAGCTAGTGAGATGTTGTGTGGGACACAGGTGTTATGTAGGGCTTTGAACGCTACCAGCACCCTCAGACCCCTGAAATTGTATCTTGGCACTATTCTAGCCATTGTGCGTGTGACGGCTGGCACATTGTAACCTGCCAGTGACCCTCTGGAGCATTATCTTGGTGCACGCACCCACCTGGTAAAATGAAATGGATATCAGAGTGTTTGTAGTGCATGTGTCAGAACACAGACAAACCGCACTGACCCTGACCTGCTTACCAAAACTGCCAGTTGCACAAGGGACATTTACCCCTGCTGATGGCAAAATGCCCTCCCTCCTACTGATCCAAACCTTATTTTACTTAACTTTGGACATTATGAAAATTTCCTAGTCTCAAAACCAGTTTAGCTACCTACTGCTATAATTTACTCAGGCAGCAAAAGCACACCTTATTTAGCTAGTTTCCATTGTAAAAAACCCCTTTTCTCAGCGCTTAATTCTCCAGGGTTTCTCAGGGCTAATTCTCGAGCTTTACATTATTTCATTACTACAATCTTTCAGTTGTAAATAATTTGCAGAAGGAAACACAATGTCCAGCACTGTTCTAAGCATATTAAACATATGGTTCAGAGTTTATCTTGCCATGGTAATATTGTGGTATGTCTGTACCTACACTGGCTCATTCTCTGTTGCTGCTGCACATCAGTAAGGGCCTGCCTCAGCTCCCCAGCATCTCGACCTCCCTCATGGCCGGCATCTACAGCTTCTCCATCAGGCAGGGCTGACACGGAAAGTACTTTGCCTACTGTTGTTTCAAAGAAAGCAACTTCAAAACACCCAAGCCAAACCTGTGATGCCTCTGATTTTTTTAAATGCTTTTAAACTCCTAACATTGTTATAGAAATGCTATAATCAGAAAATGTATGTCCAAAATGCTTGATGTGACTGATTGCATGTATGCAATGTATGGTACCACTGCCTTCACAGCCCACTTTGTTCCAGGACAAAAAAGGCTTCAGCTCCTATTCTGAACCTGGGACCATGGTGAGCACTGGTAGTTTTATCAACACAAAACTGCTGCAACTTCACTGTAGCAGTGCCTCTCCTGGGATTTACTGAATCTTCTAATTCAATAGCCTCTACTGGCAGGCAGCCGCCTTCCCGTCAGCTGCAAGAGATCTGAGAGGGAAATCTGCCCATTGGCGGCCCATGGGATGCCAGGCTGGACACTCAACAAAACCGGTGGCACTCACACTGCCCTGGCTACTCCTGGCAGAACAGAGCACATTACCCAAGGAGCACTGTTGACAAGGAAGATCTAGCAAGGAAAGAGCAGTCAACGTGGTACAGCTGGCTTGGCTGTAAGGTCAGCCTGATGATGGGTTGTGTGGGAAACTGTGGCCTTTAATTGCAGGTTAGATATCAGGAAACCCTTCCTAATGATAGGTACAGCAAAGGGCTGGAGCAGATTGCCTAAGGAGACTGTCAAAGCCCCATCACTGGAGTTTTTTAAGAGCAGATTAGGCAAACATCTGTCAGGAATGACATGCACAGAGTAGCTCCTGACACAGGGAAGCTGGACAGATAAGAACATCTCCTTTCCCAGGTTTCTTTCCTCTCTGCTTTCCAGCACTGAGCTTTGAAAGAAAACGGCAGGAGGGTAAGGAAAAAAATTAGGAAAAAGAACAGAAAACAGAACCTGAAAGGACCTCTTTGAAAACAGCACAGCATTTGATGTTCAGAGATATGTGTACTCATTAATAAGTGCATGATGACAACTATCTTTGGCTACACAAACTGTGCTATGTTCATAAGCCAGCCAGCCTATATTTGTGAAAGATGCCAATAGTTTGGAAACAGACTATATATTAAGTCAAGATTCCTTTTTTTTAACAAGACGGGGAAAGAACAATCTACAGCAGAATTTCCTCCTCCCCAAAGTGCATGGATATTTGTTTCTCCATATTCTCTGAGAAAAATTACCTTGATCCAGACAGAGGATTTCTTAGCTTCAGTGTAAGCCTTTTTATGCGGCCTTAGCCTTGGGAGAGGAAATCTGTGCTTACATTTTAATATTGAGGGCAGAATCTCATGATAGTGTAAGTCACAAGGCAGGCTGAACAGAATAATTTATTGAGAAGGAACTTGTTAATGCAAAGCTTCCACTAAAATGGGACAATGCATTTGCAATTAAATCCTACTGCTCAGTCCACAAAAGTTTAATGCCTCTTAACTGAAAACACCTAACGTATTTTCTAAGAGCAATGGCCACTTGAGTAATGCAGAATGACAGAATATTAGCCTGCTTACTAGGGTAAAATTGCTGCTTGATTTCCATAAATGTCCTCTAAAACAGGTGAAACATGGGACCATTACTCCAGACATGTTAAATGCAGGCATTAGTTAACTGTTTCTGGTAGGACAGGAAAAAAGCAGTGAGAAATTGAATAGTGTTGCTATAGAAGCACAGATAACCATATCGAGGCTCCCATCCCACGGTGATGAACAGAGGAAGTTCACATCACCCTTAATACTATTGTCTCCAGAGGCTGGCCGCAGATGGGAACTGAAAGCCGTGCTTCCGTTTCCACCACAAAGGTTATCTCTCCCTTCACTGAAACTCGAAGGAAACCCTTGGGGAGATCCTAATCCTTGAAATTGTAGTTCCTGTGCATTTCTGTTGTCCCAGATAATCAATTATCATGCTCTCTGCATTCACTGTACCAGCCATGGTAAAAATAGCACTAAACTTCCATCTGCTGAGTATATTCTTCCCAGAAATACGAACGGGCTTGCTGTGGGCAGGGGCTGTGGGGGAGCCGGACATCAGGGTGCCAGGTCATGGCTCCACACTGGGAGTGTAGCAAAGCCAGGGATAACGGTCTCAAGAGGACACCCCTGGCTCAGCAAGTGTGCAATTATAGGAGTGAGTGAGCCCTCAGCTCAGGGAAAAGTCTCCCCTCAGGGAAAGCTTCCACTAATGTTTGACAAGAGGCTTGCTCTTCACAAGGATTTCAGGATTTTCCTGATTCACTGAGTGATGGAATAAGTGGTATTTACAAGCTTGTTGCCTCTCTCAGCTGTACTCTATTCACTAATCTCTACAGTTGCAATATTTTGCCACTCCAAGCTTCTAAAATCTTCTCGAGATTTTCAAAAAAGTTTGGAAGCATATCAAAACAATATCTCGTAATATCTCCCAAAACTCAGATCAGTGAAAATAAAGGACCTAAAATCACACTGGTTATTTATTACATTGTTATCATTTACATCCCGCTAAAATTGAGATTATCCCTTTTGCCTGACCTCCTGTGACCACCCAGGTTAGAGGTGACCACACTACCCAAGTATTCCCAGCCTCGGGTCTCTCTGCCAGCAGTGGCTCTCTGCACATTTGGTGGTGGTCTATGGAGAGCTTACAGGTCACGTGCTTCTAACTCTGCTTGTTTCCAGCTGCTAAAATGCATTTAAAGACAGCTAAAAATACATTAAATACTTTCCTAATGCTATTTTTCCATGTAAGCAACTGCTGTAGTCACCACAGGAATGTTATTTGATCGCCAAGGGGAGGGGAAGTGGTCCACGAGACAATCTGTCTACTGGAGGTGATCTACAAAGTTAAAAAGAAAGCGGGAATATGCCCTCTTATAGCTTCCTTATTAAGTATGCAGAGAAAAACCAGAAGGGCTTTTGCTGACTTACTTTGCTGCACCCTCTCCTCTCCCCACACACGCCACCCCAATGCACACATGAACACACATACCAAAACAGAGTGCACTTCTCCACCTGTTATTTAACTTAGGAATTGAGATCTTGCCTACACTTGAAGAAGTCATCAGTGGATAGAAACAAGTGGAACAGTGTCAGCATGACAAGCAAAACCTTGGGACTGTATGTGCAACTCTTCCTAGGTCCTGAGTAGAAGGTGTACTGCGGGAGACAGGTTTGGCCCATTTTGTTGCCTGGTATCTATCCACAGCCCTCCTTGAAATCTCTCGCGGGCACTCAGCTGCTCCTGGCTCCTACACATAACAGTACAGACTCCATAGCTGCAGAGTTCCTTTCACAGAGTGAAGCTACATCGTCACTGAGAACGGGCAAAGATGCCCCTGCAAAGATGCAGTTCCTAAGTAGACCCTGAGGTTCAGTTCCCTGCAGGCATCCTCGGCAAGACAAGGGCCCCTGTTGTTGGCATATCTCTTGGCAAGAGCTGCTTATGCTTTACTGTGATATGTACATTATAGACAGTGATGAATCTAGACCCAAACTCTAACCTTTGTTCAGATTTCAGTTGCTATTTCAAAAGTGAATATAAAATCTGAACACAACATCACTAATGGCAGTCTGGATTAGAAAAGCATCTTGAATCCACATGTTTAGGAGAAGGTTTGGTGTGGAAATGCCTCCGGGAGCAAGCGATCTGGCTAGTATGATTAAAACCGGAGAAAATACATCATTCAGAATATCCTGCAATCTTCTCCATTGTGCTGACAGAAGAAATACTCCCTGACTTCAAAAACAAATAGTCACCAGGTCAAACCTGCTATTCTAACCAAACCCAGCTCACACCCCCTCATTGTCCCTTTCTGAACACGTGTAAAAACTCCTGGGAAACAGGCAGTTTCGCTGAGAAAAGCTGCCCCAGAAAAATGCACTACAACAAAGAAGAAGAAGGTGCCAATCTGTGGAATGATAGGGCAGTGTTTCTGAAATTATCCTTGTCAAAGAAGCTGAGGAATGTCACATTCATTTTCCTGCGTAACTGAAGCACACTAAAAAGTCCCAACAAATGTGCCTGAAAACTTTGTAAATGATTACTTATGGATCTCTTCTTTATCTGAAAAACACTTGTCTTCCACAGGCTATGGCTCCGAATGGTCCAGCTTTATGTATTAGATTTTTTGTTCGGAATTTCACAGTATAAAATTATCCACAGTTCATATTTAAAACACAAGCTGCAAACTTTATTATAAAGTAATATTCTAAGTGAATCAAAAGGAAATACTAGTAACAGTACTACCCTAGTGCCTGCTAAAGTCATAACTTTATTCCTACTGCATTCAAAATTCACTGAAAACTGCCTTCCCCCAGTTTTGTTCTGTATACTTTGCAGAACAGCCCTGATTCCTGCTGGACTTCTCATCCTTCCAGGCAAAATCAGGATTTTCTTTCTATGCAGCTTGTAATGCTGTACGTACATTTATAGCTCTTCCTACCAGTCATAAAATACTTAGTAAAAACTGATGATCGCCTTCAGTTTCACAATACATCAAGAAAGAGGAACTGAAGCAAAAACAGCAGTGTCTACTGCCCTGGGCGACTCTTCTAATTTTTATAAGAAGAGGACTAGAAGGATTGAGACATTAAATAACTCATAAGCAAGCGAAGGTGGTCCTGCCTAGATCCAGTTGCTCAATCAGGGAACGGTATTATGCTCGTAAATGAAAACTCCCCATTAAACCTCATTTTCCCATTGCATTCCAGACTTATGCACCTTTTTCCTTTCTTTATTGGCTAATGAGCAGTTTCTGCAGCTTTACCAGCTTTCGCAGGACTGCACTACCCTTTCCCTGACAGTTTATGGCATGGTGATATATGAGAATTGTTCAGGTGGCTGCCTCAAAAGCTCGTTTTTCAAACTGCACAAACCTTTACTCATATAATAAATTTTTAATAACCAGTTCCGAACTGTCAAAGAATAAATATGATAACAAACACATAACATTGAGATAATTCAAAATAAACTTTGTTTATTGCCCTTTCGAACATTTCTTTGACAAGTCACAGCTGTGTGAGACCTTCATAAAAGTGAGCCTATCCTACTAATCTCCCTCCTGATTCACAACAGACTTGATCCAGAGACACTAATGGACCGTACTTGACAGTTATTGCAACATATTCAATATACAGCCTAAAATATGGCTAGGAAAGGAATGAAAATATACTACAGGCTTCCCAGCAGATTCTATTTTTGTAATGGGTAGCTCACAACAGCGTAGCTGATAAGCTTTCCTTCTCTCTTCGCATTCCTTGCTTATTAGAACAGATGTGATAAAAATGTTTTCCCAAGTATTCCGTGTGATTCACTGTCAGGTAGCTCAAGTATCCCTTCTCACTGCTGCCATCTCTACAAGGGTTCCCCAGCACAGATGAGAGACTCCTGTGCAGGGCAAGTACACGTTTCCAATCAGGCTGCCAGAAAAGCAGAGAGGCAGAAAAACAAAACACAAGACCAAGGAAAAAAAAAAAGGAAAGCAAAAAAACCTCCTCAAATGTTGGTTACGGTTAGCTAAGGCTCACAGGCCAAACAAATCACTGTCCCTAATGAATTTGTTTCAATGCATCTGCTTATTTCCAGCTTCAGCATTGTAAATACCAGAGCAACAATGCGGATTTTCTCTGATTGCAGTGTCACATATATGATTAATCATCTTGACTCAGAGCATATTTTTTTAAAGCAATTGCAGGCTGGTTTAATGAACTCCTCTCCCACTGGCTTTTATAGACTAGTCATGATCAACATACCATTAAGATAAAGCTCGCGCCCCATCCCTCCCCCCTCTGACAGCTTGCCTTATTTGCCTCACAACAGTCAATATCCAATTAAGAGGCAACGGATTTGATCGATACAGAAGGTAACAATAAGACTTAAACAGCTGGTAAATTCTACACGTACTCTTTAATTCCCATTTTTGTGGTATACAAACAGTTCTGCACTTTGAATAAATGCAGAGAAAGAAAAACAATGGCCAGGTCTGGTTGGTAAAGCTTTCCCTCAAATGGGCTGCCTCTGCAAGCCATTCTGCAGCAATAAATGCTTGTCTGGGATCCATGCAAGCCAGGCAAGATCCTGTTCTCTGTATTTTCTGTGGCCTTTTAAAGGGTGAAAATAGAAATCTCTCCCTGCTTTGGGTATGAGCGACTTGTCACTTGGGCCATTCACACATGAAAATGGAGGGGCCATTATATTATTAAAGCAATCATTTATGAGCTGGGTAAAGGGATGACTGGTCTGGAGACAAGGGGGTAAAACCCAATAAAAACAGAGCACACGCAGGAGAATGGGAAAGGAGAGGGTGAAAAGAAAGGAGGGGAAGTTTTGATACAAACGACATCTTCTACAACCTTAATATAATCTCCCAGTCTTTCTGCTGATGATGAACGGCTGCAATAAAAGGTGAGACAGTGGCAGTTATAAGCAGGACAAAAGCAAAACCCGGCTGGTGGTGAGAAGTATTCATCATAATTCCCAACAGCTCAGCTGGAGGTCAGGGACTGAGGTCACAATACCACCATTACCTTTGGGTCTAATGCCAGGTACAGCACTTCTCCTGCCACCTTTTTTGAGGTTTTTATTCAAAGTTTTATTTTCAAAGGCATTTTGAGGAGTAACAGGCTGATATGGTACAAATGAGGTACCCTCCTTTTCCAGGATTTCCACCCTCCTTTAAAGAAGTCACGACCATGGGGAATGCCACGTTCTCACTGACAAACAGGACACAACTCAAACACCTCTTAGCTTGTTCTCAGTGCTGGCAGAAAGTTATTTCTAAATTGCAATGATGTGCCTGTGTTTTCCACTGCCCACTGCAACTGTCACCCTGAAGGATTCTACTTACATGTATCATGTCTAAAACCAGGAAAGTGCCTGTTCAAACTCAGAAGAAAGTTCACAGATCTTTTCAGGCAATGGGAGGCAACCAGCTATAACTTATCTTTCTAACTGGCCTTGGGATTTGAAAAGTCCCATTCTAATTTTTCTCCTTTCCCTCACAATAAGATGAAATGTACTGAAAAACGCTTCTGTCTTCCCAGTTCCCTTCACTACCATCTTCCATGGGGAGCTGCTGCAAGTAGACCCTTGGTCAGGTTTCTGAGCCTAAAGGAACCCACTTTTAACTACTCCTAGCAGTTTACTTCAGTTCCCAGGGCTTATCAGACTACACTATTTTTTTTCCAACTCTGTGCATTTTTATCACAGGCAAAAAAAAAATCCCTACCTAGTCTAACTCTTAAAGACAGGAGATGCTTCTACTAGAAAAAGAAGCAGACAAAAACACATTTACCACCTTTTTGTCTTCTGCGATGACTCCAATGGCTTGTTTGCTACCCCCATCCCTAACCTGTCCTGCCTGGCCCCTTGCCACACAGCAGGGGCTTGCACTTTTTGCTGGTTTGCCACTTCTCCTGTTATCCTGATTTGCTCTTTCATACTTCTAAGTCACAGCTGTCTTCAAAAGCATCCCTTGAGGCTGCACCAGGCTCCTGCATACTCCCAGCTAGCACTGCTGTCTTCTCGTGCATATGCATGAGTATGTCCATGCCACCCCTACCATTTCATGGTGGCACCACCAGCTTTTCAAAGCTTTCATAAGTTTATTCCAGCCCCTGATGTGGTGGCCCTTTATACAACTCCTACTTGCCCAACACCTCCAACAAATACTTAGCCAATAACTTTGTTTGCAGGTCTGGCCTTCTTTAATACTTCCTCACTGTCCAATGGACTATTTGGTGTCACCTCAAATGTATACCCATTGCACTGTTAGGCCCACTGAAGTCCAGCTGGTGGCCTGTGCAATAGGTCTTCTGTCATAGGTCTGTCCCATTTTCCTCAAAGATGGAGCTGCTGCTTCCACAGGGAAGAGAAGAGATGGAGGTAGGACATTCCTCTGCAAAGTGGGTACCATGGCTACAGAGCTGGGAGCTGCCAAAATCACACCCCCTGCACAGTGAGTTTCCCCTCCATTCAAGGGCTGGCCTGAAGCAGCCAGGTGGGCTTTGTGATATTCAGAGTGTGATGTGCTCCTTGTGCTTCTCCACTCCCCGGTTAAGAGGCTTGCCTCTTCTGTCACCAGTGCAGAGACTTAATGTCTCATTTTACAGCAGAGTCAAAATGATGTCTGTCTAAGCAGTCTGGAGAAACCTGCAGAAATGTGGCTTTTGGCCTTTCAGCCACCATGCACAGCTCCATAAACTGCCCATTGTTTGGCCAAGAATTAGAGGTCTTTATCTTGATCACCATGTATATTACAGCAGGAGACAGCAAGGCTTGGGGAAACCTTGCTGGAATGCCCTTATTACTTACAGTACATGGAAATACAGAAACATCAAGCAAAGAACCAGCTCTAAAGCTGGTTTAAGCACATTCTCACTCTACTAAATATTACCTTTATCTGAAAAACAGTTAACATATTTTTCTATTCCATATCTACCAGAATCTGAGACTAAATTCTTTCGCATGTATCCAGAGTGTTTCGCATGGGCTCTCAGCTTTGTAAAGTGTAGTAATGGTCTTGACCTCCATTGTTCCTAGTGCACTTTTACAGACTGTGCGCAAAGCTTCTCTGAAGTGAAGGAAGTGCCTGCTTGACCTTCACACAATCACCAGTAAAGCTAAGCTTTAGCAAAGGCCAGATGACTAATGACAGACGCTCAGCCTAACATAAGACTGAGGCCAACACACAGGAAAATCTGTCTGTGTTTCCCAGTACTAGCAGGAGGGGCACTGTCGTGGTAGCCATTATTGTCTTTTCTTTCACAACAGATTGATCAGACAGAAAAGAAGCTAAGGAATCCTCTTTTCCTACTCAGAGTGTGAATTCCAGGAATATAATTACAATGCAACTTAATTACATTTAACCATGTAATTAATGCTCATGTCAGTTTATTACAGGCATCTTCACCATCAATGCTATGAAATTCAACTTTATGACTTCTTTTGTGGGAAACGAGATGGAACAACCATTTATTTCACTTGCATTGTTTATATATTAATCATTAAATTGTAACTAATATTATTAATCTCATCCTAATTACATGTATTCTGTCTTTTTACAGTAGCATTCCCTCCAGAATTAGACTATTTCACACATCTCCATTGTTCATTTCTCCGGGCTGGAAACCTGATCGGGAATCGCTGGTATCAAAGGAAGGGGAAATGAGTATTGAGCAAGAGGAGCTGCAACATCAGCTGCTTAGCAGGAAGGGGAAATCTATGCGTTCTTTAACAACCAGCACACTTCATAGTGCACACTGGCAGAACATCTCACACAGTGGGAGGTAAGGTTTAGAAAACTGGACCACTGTAATCTTTCAAAAGCAGCCAGGGTCTCTTTCTGAAAGTCTAGGTCATATGCCTGGCACTGCGTCATATGGTGTCTCTCTTCCACCATTTGTTTATTTGCTTCTGGCAGTTTTGGCAGTGAGGTATCGGAGTGAAATGCACACCACTCCATACATATGGTGGGAAGAATCTAGTGCATCAGTTGAATGCATACTGTACTGTATACACATTCTGTTTTATCTCTGAGCACAGCTGTGCTGTAAAAGCTTACAAAATGTGAAGCCTTCTGTGCAGCAAAAACATCGACAGGAGAAGCTGGCCTATAACTTATTAGGTTGTGACATAAGCCAAAAAAAAGCTGGAGTTACAGCTGACAACTCCTGGCATCGTGATGAAAAGCACAGTGGCTCAAGTTAAAGAGGGAGTGTCAGCCCTAACTTCATGTTTTGGGCTTTTGCTGCCGTGGGTCACAAATAGCATTGCTGTTTTGTTCTAGGACAATGATTCCCAACCCTGGCGCATGGCTTCCAGCTAGTGACTGGCAAGCAAACATGCAAATCATCCCCACAGTGCCCCACTGCGCTCGCAGGCAGCCTGCATTAGGAAGGGATTCAAGGAGAGGTGGGCAACAGCCAAAAAGCGATCATGGCTCTCTTCCTTGCCCAGCACAGTAGCCTTCAAGCTGTGATCAGTCCTGTGTCTCCTCAACCCCTGCCTCTTTGGGCTGAAGGCAGTGGAAACACATAGTAGGAAACTCTCCTGCACTGGATGGACCAGATGTCTGGTAGGGTTTTTTTCCACCACAACCTTGGAACAGGGACTCTTTATTTTACCATGAATAAGAATGGCCACTGGATCAGATATAAAGGTACCCTACCTGAAGCTTGTCTCCAGCAGCAGCCAGTATCACCCTCTTGAGCACAATCTGAGGAGTAATGGGCCACCAGTCCGCCTATGGGTACAGACCTGCCATGAAGGCAGTGAGAGTGGGTGTGTGAGAGGTCTCATAAATGAGTTTGGCCTGTCTGCCCACTGCCCCTTGATTTGTTTTTACATATATTTTACTCTGCAGTGCTGAGCTAGGTGAGATCTTAGTACATTGCCTTTCCTACCCACTGATGGACACCGTATGTACCTGCATGTGTAGGTAGAGGGAGTGTGACAAGTAAGCAAAAGAGGGAAGGAAATCACAAGGTGGGATGGCATTTTTAGGGTGCACAGGAAACTGCCCTGATAAGAAAACTGTCTGGGGAGATCACGTTTCCTCCCTGATTCCATAGGAACAAACTCTTCACACAGCTGAGTGCTGGAGCTGTCAGCGCTGACCTGGGTGCCTCCTCTGCATCCTGTAAGGACTCCCTGGCCAGAGGAAGCCTCGGCTAACGTCTGGGTAAAAATCCCTCCTGTCTGGCCCTGCTGCTGCCTGAGATGATACTGGGTCTCAAAGTGGGCGTCTGGCTCCAGCAGCTTCCTTTACAGCCACAGGCGGTAGAGAGCACAACCTCATGGTGAGAGAGCACTCAAATATCCCACAAGCACTCAGCCAAGGGAATCACACTCTTTTCTGCTTTTCATCCAAACATTATTCTCAGGCAAGAACCCATCTGATCCTGAGAAGGGAGAGCTCATCCATCCTGCTGACAGGAGCTGAGGGAGAAAGGCATCCCATGAGGAAGCTTTCTCCTAGACTCCACCAATCCCTCAGCTGCCAACACAGTCATGATGGCACCTTCAAGCCCAGCTGCTCCTCAGGGCTGCCCAGAAAGCATCAGGGGAGTCCTGCAGCAGGGCATATGCTTTCAGCCCACTCCCATGGCAGCCCTGCACCCTTGGGAATCCCCTGGAAGGATGACTGCCTTGCACAGCGCATCACCACAGAGGAAAAAATACAACCCCCAGCTATGTTTAGTTTGTCTGCCTCATCTCATGGGATCATAGTTGCATGGCTCTGCCACTGACCCGTGTCCACCACCTTCTCCCCAAGCCCTCTGGGTGACTCCCTGCCTACTCCATGGCAAAGGGGAAAGGGGACACAGCTGTGGCACTTCTGTGGGGAGGCAGACAAGAAACAGCTATTTAAGGCTCAGGTAGACCCCCTCCTACCAAACATATGAAAATAAAAGAGAAGCAAGGAAAGGGGAAAGTAGCAAGTTCTTGCCTCAAGCTCCAATTGCTGCTGATGTTAGTTTATTTTCAATAACCGACTTTAATTGCATCTCCACACTGGATAAGCCTTCTTTTTCAAATGTTATTTTAAATAAATGGCAGGCTCCTCCTTATAACCAGGCCACGTTCTACTCTAAAGGAAACAGTATCAGCAAATGGTAATCAGAGGTTTGGAACAGCTCTCATGTAACATATTGAAGAACAAGGACTTACTCAAAAAAAAGACAATGAATATGATAGTACTGTATGCAAGCTGCTATATTTTTATGTTAACCCCTCCATACTTTTGTTATATAAAAAAAAAGGGGCTACTAGCTATTCATTAACTATCCATTGTTTTTCACAATGCAACAAGCAAGAGATTCAATAAATGGGGGGGGAAAAATAAATGCAAGAAAATAATTCTTTGCAGGACAAGTCACCAAGCTGGGTGGTGTTGCAAGTCAAAACTATGCATGCACCCAGGAGGCATGTAATGCATTCTGGAAGGCCACATTCATCAGCTATTAGCAACAACGGTACAAGCACTCCCACAATAAAGTAGTTTCAAGGAACTGTAGAGATGGCCTTGATGTGAAGAGCCATGAGTCTGGATTGCAGGGTGCAGGCCGATTTCAGCTGGATTTTTGGGACATTCATCTCTATCTGCAGTCAAGCTCTAGGAATTCACTTTGAAGGCAGGAAGTCTGGATCTGCTTTCAAACCTCGAAAGTAACCCATGGAAATTAGCTGCAGCTGTTATTTCTACCTCCAGAAAAAAGTAAATAAATTGTTTCTGAAACTGGTGAGAGACTTGAATTTAGTATGCACAGCAAGCACACCTGGTTACACCCACATTAGCTGGATGGTGGAATGGAAAAACATATGCACCTCTCCTGAGATACTGTACACAGACTATCTTCTTGTTTGTGCTCTAGGAAAGGTTTGTCATTGAAGAGCTTTTGCAAGCCAGGAGGTCACAGCTTTTCTGGCCTTCCAGGTGCCTGTTCACACCACAGAAAAGATTCTGGGTGTCTACCTCTCTTGTGAGAAAGTACAGTGCTCTCACAACTAAACAATTTCGAATATCCTGGCCAAAATCAGATAACTAGACTTGAAATGTAAATATCCACAGGGAAACATGCAAATGTCATGAGAAGCACAACTGAAATAAATGTCACTCTGATTCCTAATTTTTTTCTTCTATTTTTCCTGCATTTCTGAATTCCAGTACCTGGTTATCTAGGAAACCAACTAGGTTACACTCCTAGAGATAAATGAAGTTACCAGAAATGTCATCACTCTCATGACGCCTTTCAGCAGGAGTTTAAATCTTTCTTGATCTAAGGAATGCAGAGCTCCTCAGAGAAATTCAGACAAAAAAGCATCCTGGAAAACACCACTACTGGAATGGGAGCTTGCTGAAGTAGTGACAACTACACAGAAACTTTCCCTACAATACAAGAGCAGGAAGAGAAAGAGTAATTGTAGATGTTAGGAAATTATTTTGTTTAAACCCTTAGCAGGACCTTTAACATTTTCTCTACTGTCTTGGTTTTGTCTGGAATAGAGTTAATGTACAGTTCTGTGTTTTGGCTTAGTCTAAGAACAATGCTGATAACACACCGACGTTTTAGTTCTTGCTAAGTAGTGCTTATACTGATCAAGGACTTTTCAATCCCTCACGCTTTGCTAGTGAGGAGGGGCACAAGAAGTTGGGAGGGAGTACAGCCAAGACAGCTGACCTGAACTAGCCCAAGGGGTATTCCATACCACAGAGCATCACGCTTAGAAGAGGAACTGAGGCAGTTGGCCAGGAGGGACCAACTGCTGCTTGGGGATGGTCAGTAAGTAGTGAGCAATGGTATTGTGCATCATTGTTGTTTGTTAGGTTTTGTTTGATCTCTCTCTTTTTGTTACTTCCCTTTTCATTATTAGTATTAGTAGTATATTATACTATGCCTTATTTTAATTATTAAACTGTTCTTATCTCAACCCATGGATTTTGCTTTTCTTCCAGTTCTCCTCCCAAACCCACTGGGGGGTGGTACGTAGTTGCCACCTGGGGTTAAACCACGGCATTTACTAAAACTGGGATTAAAAAAGAAAAGACTAGCCTTGAATACATATTTATCAAACTCTGATAATACAGGTTTACTGGCTGCACTACCCGGGTCTTTCAAAATTGTGAGACTCCCAAATCTCTTGTAGCAAGTCAAGTCTCTTGCTACTGTCAATCACACGCTGTGACTGGTGGAATGGGGAACATTTAGAGAGCTCTGAGGACACGGAAAGGACAACGTGGTGACGGAAAAGAAGTAAAACCTACCAGCTGTGCAAAGATATGACATTTTGCTTTAGACCATCCAGAGGAACAGATACAGCAGCTTCACAATGTGCACACACGTGTGGATGTGAACGCATCTCTAGGTTTAGTTCCAGCACTCGTGAGAAGTAATTGGAAACTCTGAAGTCAATCCTTAACATCCTAAAACTACAACTGTGCTGCTTCACAAGAGTGTGGAGCTGCCACATACAGCTGAGGTTGGTCAAATGTTGTGAAAGCTCACAGAAGTCTATGTGACTTTTTATTTTCTTTTTGAATCACTTCTCACCCCTGTTAGGAGTCGAGTGCTGGCTGCTGTAGACAGAAGGCTGGCAAGCAGAAGATCTTAAAAACAAAGCTGAAAAGGGATTTTTAAACCATCCTTGTTGGATCAGCTAGATCAGACCAACTTCCATTTTTTCTACATCCTTGCTCATCTCTTCACACAGTGGGGAAGGTATTATTCTACAGGTTGACTTAAATGGAAAATAGAAAAATAGGAGGCCCATCTCCAGGTCTCAGCAGGGAGCTGACCTGGAATATTCACAATAAAATTGACAGGCTTGATGGCTGAGTGGATTTAAGCAACAGCTGGAATCCGATGAGTCTAAAATCACTTCCTGCAAGAAAGCTGATTGGGAGAGTAAATCTTTTATGGATTACATTCAATTAAGAGCTTTCACATCACTGAGAGGCAGCTAGACATCCATGCACAATATACACTAAAAATAACTGAGTTCCAGGTTCATGGACTGAGGCTGAAAGCAGAGACTTCTGGAGTTTGTCTGCTAGGCTGGGTATTGGTCGGTAGTGATTAATGAGAAAAAAGAACCAACAGTTTTGGAAGGAGGCTAAACTCTAATCATCCCTTCAAGGGCATCCTCTCTTCAAAGCATTTGACACTGTCCTACACTACATCCTTGCATCTAAATTGGAGAGACATGGATTTGATGGGTGGACCATTCAGTGGGTGAGGAATTGGCATTCCTTAGGGGGTGGTACTGGAACCAGCACTGTTTAACATCTTTGCTGGCAACATGGACAGTAGGATTGGTGTGCTCTCAGCAAGTTTGCCAATAACACCAAGCTGCGTGGTGCAGTCAACATGCTGGAGGGACCTGTTGGAACGAGTGCAGAGCAGGAGCCACGAAGATGATCAGAGGGCTGAAGCACCTATCCTACAAGGACAAGATGAGAGAGTTGGGCTTGGTCAGCCTGCAGAAGAGAAGCTCTAGGGAGCAGCCTTACAAGACCTAAACGAGGCCTACAAGAAAGCTGGAGAGGGATTTTTTACAAGAGCATGTGGTGATAAAAGAGGTTATGGTTTTAAACTGAAAGAGGGTAGATTTATATCAGATATTAAGGAGAAATTCATTACTGTGAGGGTGGTGAGACACTGGCACAGGTTGCCCAGAGAAGCTGTGGCTGCCCCATCCCTGGAAGTGTTCAAGGCCAGATTGGATGGGGCTTTGAGCAACTTGCTGTAGTGGAAGGTGTCCCTGCCCATGGCACAGGGGTTGGAACTGGATGAGCTTTAAAGGTCCCTTCCAACCCAAACTATTTTACAATCCTATGATAATGAAGCATGAGGCTCCTTTATACTCATTACATCTAATATGCAGGAGATGGGCTGATTTCTAAAAGCTCCCACTTAACAAAACAGGCAGCAAATCTTTATACCAGCTACTTTTAGCCACAGCACAGAAATCAGCAGAGCTGAGCCCACTGTGCATGCAAAGGCTTTCATTCCATGGGCTCCCAGGGTACAGAAGCTGTGGGGCTCTTAACAAATCTGAAACAGCTCTCATGGCTGGAGATCAAGTCTCCACAGTAAAGTTTCATGACACGGCAAAGACAGAGAGACAAGTCCTGTGCTGCTGGAGCAAAATAAGCCAAAAACTGACTGGAAAGACAGCATGTCCCTGAGGAAAAGCATTTAAATGTGACTGCTTTTATGGTCCTAACATTTGATTTTAAGCAACAACTAAATTTACAGTTCTTACAATATCTAAACTAGAAAAAAGGCAATTGTGGGTGAATTTTTATAAACAGGCTTACAAACACCTGCTTTTTCAACACTGGCTGCCTATAAAGAGACACACTGGAAAGCAGCCCTCCTGGGGTTTTTTGGTTTTTTGTCTTTTTTTTTTGTCTTTCTCTGTATGTGTGCGTGGATGTATATATATATGTATATATATGAGATAAGAGTGATGGTATATTGAAAATGTGGGATCTGAGCATGACATGAATGGTATGG
>WYDI02027712.1:0-77956 GCA_009867235.2 Psittacus erithacus | reverse complement strand
GGGAGGAGGGGAAGCCGGGAGGAAGCAGAGACAGGACACCTGACCCAAACTGACCAAAGAGGTATTCCATACCACAGTAAGTCATGCCCAGGATGTAACGGGCAGTTACCCAGAAGGGCTAGATCACTGCTGGGGTGGGGCTGGGTATCAGTTGCTGGCAAGCCATTGTATTCTCTTCTCTTGTTATTTTCCTTTATTATTATTGATGGTAGCAGCAGTGATTTGTGTTATACCTTAGTTAATAGACTGTTCTTATCTCAATCCGTGGGAGTTACATGCTTTCCATTCTCATCCCTATCCCTCTGGAAGCCGGGAGGAAAGGGGGGGGGTGGAACAAGCAGGCTACGTGGTTTTCTAATTTACGACTGAGCTTAAACCACGACAAGACCTTATAGCAGCCTTTCAGTATCTGAAGTGGGGCTATAGGGATGCTTGGGAGGGACTATTCATTAGGGACTGTAGTGATAGGACAGGTTAAAACTTAAATGGGAAGTTTAGATTTGGATATAAGGAAGAAGTTCTTTACTGTAAGGGTGGTGAGGCACTGGAATGGGTTGCCCAAGGAATTTGTGAATGCACCATTCCTGGAGGTGTTCAAGGCCAGGCTGGACAGAGCCTTGGGTGACATGGTTTAGTGTGAGGTGTCCCTGCCCATGACAGGGGGGTTGGAACTAGATGATCTTAAGGTCTTTCCAACCCTAACTATTCTATGATTCTATAATTAAACAACATAAAAGGCTCTACATATTTACCCTCTTGATTTGCAATTTGAAGTCCTGGCTGGTGTGGTACAGGAAGGGTTGTAGAGTTTGTTGTTTCCCATCTGACAAGTATATCTTCTGGCATGACTGCACACCAGAACAGGGCAGATGCCAAAATTAGCTTGAAATGGTCTGCGTTGAGGGGTGCTTTACTGTTTTTAAAATATGTGATTGTGTCCTAAATGACCTTACATTTGAGTGAGGGAGTATGAGGTGCTGCTGCTCACCAGTGCTGAAGCCAGATATCCCTGGCTATGACGCACTCTTCGGAAGTCTCTAAATTACCAGTTTCTCACTGAATCCTCACCAGAAATCTCTTTTGAGCTACATGAAGGAAGAATGGGCTAAGGTCATGTTTGCTGACAGTAGACCTAAAAAAAGAAAAGACTAAATTCCAATTTCACTGCTCTGATTTAATGTTGTCACATAATTGCAGAGCTTCATTTCCTGCCTATAAATTGAAAAGCTCATTGCAATACATTTTTGCAAGCATAATCGCATACCCATGTAATTCAATCCTTCCTGTATTTCATACCATGTATTGAATGAGTTGCATTAGAAAACAAACTCAACGGTTGTTAGTTGTTAACACATTTGGGGAATTAAATCAAGCTTAAAACCATTGCTGAAGCATTTGACACGAATCTTAAAGGCAAATCTTAATACAAATATCTATTATGCACCCTGTTCTGTAGTTCCTTATTACCTCTTTAGGTAGGAGAGGGAGTGCGTGCCAATTTACTTACGTGACAATTTACTTACACGCCAATTTACTTACACTAACAACAGCTTCCAATAGGGTTGTGCACCCCTCATAAACAATGTTTTGCATGCACTTCAGTAAATGTGTGTGGGGAGGCAGAAATAAAGCTCTTCTCTAGGGAATCAATTGGGTGTAATTCCAAAGATAGCTTTGTCTTCATTTATCCCAGAACAGCAGGAACTGACCAAGGTACTCCGCACATCCAGAAGCCTCCTCTGCAGGAATTCTGGGTCTACAGACTGTGCAATGTAAGGCCATGAAGTTCCAGACACCTTTCATCTGAATTTCAAAAGAAGCACACGCTGCCTGTGGTCTGACAGACTATTCAGAAAAATGCTTAACTGGGAAAACAGTTTAACTGAAACGAAGGGCTGCGGAGGTCATACCTACAGCATGCAGGTAAAGCCTTGAATTCGCACTCAGCTTCAATATATAGCTAACCATGTATCTGACCCACATTCCTCCACCAGCAGCACCCCTTTCAGACATGATCTTTGTTTGCTGTGAAATATACACTCAGACAAGAATATTTATTCTCGACTGCCCGAGTGTACCCAGATGTCTTCCTCAAAACTTCATCAGACCAATTCTTCCATTCACATTATTTCAAAATTTCACTCCACTGTTTCCTGCTATGCAAGGGAGGTGCAAACGCTAGAAGAGGGGCCCAAACCTCTGGGTCTTGCACAGTCAAGTTGGTAAAACTTAGTTCTTCCCTTTCTGGTTCCTTACAGTTTTTGGCTTATTATCTTCTCCTGGTCTAAGTGAGTTTATAGACACATTCATTACTGGCAGACACATCTCCTTTTTTATCTCTGGTATGACTAACATAAATTGACAGAATATTAACAAACTTAGCAAGAGTGGTTGGCATTCTCCAGTCTAGCCAATGGGAAGATACTTTGCTTAAATCATTTTGTACAACACTCAGAAAATATCTGGTGTTATCCTGATAAAATTTGCTCCCCCACTGAAAGAATGAGTTCTGTCTTTGTCCAGTTCTTTGTAAGCTGGATCATTATTAGAGCTTTATGAAAAACAAAAGAAAAAAAGTAAACTATGGCACTTAACATAAGACATGTCCCAACAGATGAGTTCAGGTCTCTGTGATCCATGCAATCACTTTCTGCAAATTTCACAGCCTAACACTTCCAGAAGCACAAATGTCTTTCTGACAAAAATCAGTCTCCCTGGTGAAAACAAGACTTAATGATTTTTACTTTTTAAGTCTCCATATTAAAAAAAAATAAAAATCTATAGAACAAATAATGCAATATTTCTTTAAAAGACAGTTTGAGAAACTGTTTATTCTGATTATTTTAAAATTGAGTATCTTTAATTAGCAACTAAAATTAGTGGAGGAAACTTGCAATAACAAGATTACATAGGAAACAGGATTGATAACAAAGCATCACTTCCAAATGATAATTGCTGCAAGTCATTTCTTTTCATATCCAACCTTTCACAGTTGTGTTTCTAGCATCCAGAACCCAAGAAGCTAAGTTTATTTTGTACATTTTAAACAGACAAACTAGGGCAAGGAAACCACAGTTTTCCACACACTGAACAGTGTGCCACCTACCAAGTTTTGGAAGGAGGGGGGGTAGGGAGTTTCTCTGGACTACTAGACCAAACTAGAGGAAGTGATTCTACACAAGGGCAGGCTGAAGGACCCATGCCAGTAATTATTCTGTACTCTCCAGTTGTCACTAGGTTAGCAACTGGCAGCTTCCTGAAACACAATTCTGCTTCTAAGGAGGGACGTTGAGCCAAAAGCTCCCACCTGTGGTCACAATGCACTTCCTTCAGGAGCTTCAATCTCCTACCTAGCATGATCATAGAGTCATAGAATAGTTAGGGTTGGAAAGGACCTTAAGATCACCTAGTTCCAAACCCCCTGCCATGGACAGGGACAACTTTCACTAAACCATGTCACTCAAGACTCCATCCAACCTAGTCCCTCTTAGAAGATCCAAACAAGGGCTCATTGTGGATCAATCTGTCTCCTCCAGGTTGTCTGCACGCAGACATCCACTATTCCACCACCTAGCCCTAAATAAGACTCCACAAGTTAGCACAACAAGACACTGGCAGATACCAGAGGAAGAATGCCTGGGAATTTCACACCAGCAGCTGGACATCTGGAAGCTGCAGCCCATAGGTCTGTTGGGTTTGCTGATATGAGGCACATGGGGAGTTGATTTTATAAGTTCCACCCTTGAGATATGCACATCAGTGCCCTTAAACCACTGAGAACAAAAGAAGTAATTTGCTGTGGCCCAGGACGATTGATCTTCCAAGCATAGGTGGGAGACGAGAAAGACAAAAGACCAAATGGCCTGCATCCCCCATCCTCCATATAGCACACAATTACTCCAGCTCACCCATTACTTGTACAACCCTCTCTCTTCTTATAGTACATGGGTGTGAAAGCATAAGCAATACTGACATGTATGAGAACATGGGTGAGCAAGATCAGTTTTGCTTAAAATAATATCGCTTGCCCCTCCCACAAAAGCCTGCAATGGAGGGTTCTGTTACAATCATTTTCTACGTGCAGACCTCATATGAACCCTTAATTTCTCACCCTTCTCCAAGACTATTTTCCTACCTTCCACATCCAAGAACCTCTGCCCAGCTTCTCTGCCACTCTCTACTGGCACTGCAGGGGAAGCTCTAACACCTTCACCCACTGCACACCTATGTCTGGAGAACTCCCTCTTGAAGCAGTTGTGCCTAATCAGCAATTTTGGCAAGAAGAGGAAGCAGGAGTCCTTTAAGCCTTTAATGATGCTTGTATCTCCATATGGGTTGCTACCTGCTAAACTTGAGCCCTTACTGTAATTGTATTGCAAAGGGAGCTGGTCTGACTGCTGGGGTAAAGCACACGGGAGGCAAGAGAACTTCTCTATGGGCTGGTGAGGCTGATACGGCAACATAGTGTTCAACTCCACTACTCCCATATTTCAAGAACTACTGCAAAATCAAAGGAGTGCAAAGAACTCTTGTGAACTGATTCCAGGGCTGGAGGAAATTCCTCACAGTGAAAGACTGTAAGAGATAGTTTATTCATTTTGTCAACAAAAAGCCCAAGAGGAACACTGACTGCGTACAGCACATAGCTGTCTACATGGAAACGGCCACAGAAAAATCAGTATTAATGATCTCTGCAGTCCAGAAGTATAAAAAAAGTCAAATGAGAGGGCTCATGTTTTAACTTCACATGAAATGTAATTTTCAAGAAACCACCCATGAAGAAAATTAATTTTCCATTTTTTCAGTTTTCTTCATTATTTCCGATGTTATAACTTGGGAGCACTTTCTCTTTTTTTTTTTTTTTATTCATATAAAAATCAATATACCTCTGCGTGATTAATAAAATTATTACCTTTAAATTATAAGTAATAGAATATATATTTATTAACACAGAAATATGATGTAGGAAAGTGAGCATGGTTGGTTGACTTTGGCAGAAACCTAATTTTTAGTATTATCTCTAGAAAGGACTGTAAGTTTCTAAAGAGATTTTGGAACTAAGAGGTGGGGGAGGGATAGAAAGAAGCTTCTTCCCAGAGGAAATAGGAAAAGCCACATACTTTCCCATTTGAATGTTAATCAGTTTATGGGAGATTCCTAGAGAGTCTGATGAAAAAGTCAATGGGTTTTCTCCCTGGCAGAAAGTCTAGTGAATATCCATGGGGAATGATCTTTGCAAGTGTATTTTTAAATTGATGTTCTTGAAATATCTCAGTAGACAAGGTATTCTGTATTAACTTATGCAGTTATGACAACAGTTTCTCAAGCAGTTGACTGGATTAATCTTCATTAAACCCTGTAAAGATTTTTGCAAGACACCTTAACTGTGGTTGAAATATTGTCAGCTTTTGCATAATTTTACATAGTTTTACCTTCTTCATGATGTGCCAGGAGGAGTCAGCAGCTCCATTTGCCTCCCACTGCAATGGCTCATTGTCCATCATGGCACAGGAGACACCTGGGATGGTGGTGTGCCTCGAGGGAGGAGGTCTGTGGTGAGCCTTCTGCACAGCCAGGCTGAGGACATGGTTGGATGGAGCAGGGGAGAGATCTTCCAGGACACATGCTGGAATGTTTCTGTCTTCGAAATGAAGCCATAAGTACGGGGATGTGGCTGGGTGACAGGCATGGGTGTCTGGGGGATTCCCGCATTAGAAATGGCTGTTGCAAGTAGTCTCTCTCATCTAACTCAGCCCTAGGCACCTCTACTTAAAGGTCTTTTCCTGCCCTTACACAGGACTTTCCATGTTACTTTGCAGGGAACATGTAAAATGTTTTATGTGGAATTCAGCAGGTGCATTTTTGGGTGCTCCTACTTCCTCCATGACTTCTAAATCCAGCTAACTCCAGCAAAGTGAATGTGCTTGCCAAAGAGAGCATTGCTGTCACCTCACCAAGCTAGTCCTTGCTCCCAGCAAGAAATGCCATGGGTGCCAACACTGCCACTGTTCATCTTGGCATGACCCTGCTTCTGGAAGCTGCCCTGGAGAGACAGAAGCAACAACGCTGCAGGTCTCCACATCACCTTGGGCACATCCTTGATCTGCCTTTCTGTGTTTTGTTTGGCCAACAGCCTGGCTCATAACCTGTTCTTTTGTAACAAAATCACTGAAGTGGTACCTATGGGAAATAACAGGCCAGTTCTGGGTCCCGGAGGTGTTTTGCCTGTGTAGAGGACTGCCTTTGATGGCTCTTGGGAAAACGACAACAGGCAAGATGGCAGCACATGTGCAATACTATTAAAACCTAAAAGATAGCAGTGGTGGAGTGGCAGAGGAAAGCACCCATGACCTCTGAAGGCTGGGATTTAGTTACAACTTTGCCTGTGCTCCTATACTAGATAGAACTTTAGTAATAGTTATGTCCATACACTTTCATAATTCATACTGAAGTACTTGTCCCAGTGACCACCTGCAGCAGTGCAACCCACCAAATAATGAAAAACTTCATAAAGAAACATCAAATACAGAAAAATGGGCTGAGGACATAAGAAAACAGGGCTGCAACAGCATTGCAGGTTTGCAAGTTGTTCAGGCTGACATTTTTAATCTTGAAGTAATAACTACAAAGTTGTAGCTGTTACAGTGAGTAAGAGTTTTTGGTGTTAGATTATATAACAGAAACCTTTTATACCTCTGTGATTCCGGACTGTTGTTACCAAAGCCCACATCAACCAAGTAATGACAGGAGAGTTCTGGATTTAGGCATGTTTCTATAGTAACAATGTCATGAGAAGAATTTGTTGGTTATCTCCTGGGTTAATTCTATGGGGTCTTTCAATATTTGGAGTTTAGAGCATCCTTCTGCTCCACAGAAAGACTGTTTTTTCCGTCATAAAGAACAACCACCATTAAGCATTTTGACTGACATTTAATGTTGACTAAAACAGGACATTTTTACAATTCTGCAATGCCAACAAACACCCCAAGCCAGCCCTCCTCACCCCAAAATAACTAAGCATGGGAGGAATATCTGTGACGTATGCCTGTAAGAATGAGGGGAGGGTCTGGTCTTTTTTCTTTGTTAGAGTATGGCAATGGCTCATGACAAGAAAAAATGAAAAGGTGCTTTTTCTAAAATGCTGTGACTTCAGTTCATAATTAAACTATTCTACCTGATTTAGCTGAAGATGTCCCTGCCCATTGCAGGGGGGGTGGACTAGATGAACTTTGAAGCTCCCTTCTAACCCATACTATTCTACAATTCTATACATTCCAGAATACCATATAGTATGCTTTCATAGGATGCATGTTCTTGTTTTCAGGTGCATTCATACAGACTTTAAGGAGCATGTATTTTTATGTCAATGTGATAGAAAAACTGCTCGAATTTCCAGAAACACTTTGTCATTCTTTCACATTGTCCTGACAGCAGGGAATCACACAATACAGTTCCTTCACACTGGCTGTTTGCAAGAGGTCCTTCTCACTTTCAGAAGAATCAGTGTATTTTAGTCAGATTCTGCATTGTGCTGAAATTACTTTGTGGAGCAGAGGTTAATGCTTTCAATTTGCTTTATTATATTTTAAAAGAATAAAGATTTATTTTTGTAAATACAAGCTCTGTGGATTTTTTCCCCGTCTGGAGAGATCTTCAGGGCAAAAGGTGCAATAAACCATGCCTTTTTTAGGCGAGTTTTATGCTAAAGCTCCTTCCAGTCCTTGGACTATGAACATCAAGGGTCAGTGCAGTTTATCTGCCCAGAATGGATGAGTTTGCTCTCTGTGACATCCTGTCCTTGCAGGTCAAGGAGAGTATTCTGGCCTTTATCTTTAAAACTGTACCAAATCTAAGCATGGCCCTTGGCAGCCTGCTCTAGCAAAACCTGGTTGAGCAGGAAGGCTGAACTAGGTGATCTCTGGAGGTGCCTTTCAACCTCAGCTATTGTGTGATGGAAAGGTTTTGTTTTCTGCCTTACCTGCTGCTTTCTGCAGTTCCCAAGCAGCTCAAAGCTGTAAGACTTCTTGTTACACATGCTCATTTTGTGCAATGCTGGCCACAGGGGATAGAAGCTTGTCAGCTAGCAGGAGGCAAGGAGAGACACATAAAGATATTACAGAGGATGTGCAGAAGTCACCCACCAGGGAAATCACAACGCTTCTCATTATCTGGGAGAAGGTAACGCCTAGCAGGCTGCAAGGTGAACAGCAGACGTGATGTGTGCTGCCATGAGAGTTCTCACCCGCTCTCTTCAGCTCCTGCGGGGATCTGAAACAGATTGTGTGGGTTTAGGATGTCTGCCAGTAAGGTGCAGAATCCTATATCCCCTTAAAACACTATTAAGTTCTTCTCAGTCTACAGTTCTTAGTATCAAGTAGCTGTTGGTTGATCCACCTAAACACATACATACACAGATAAGCATACATATTTTTACCAACTTGAAAAAAAATATGGTCAAATTGGTACATAAAACCTAGGAATAAACATTACTAAATGACCTAATGGAATATTAACACACACCCCCTTTTCACTATCACTAATCAAGTGTATTAAACATGCAAAGAAACACAAAGAAGTCAAAAAAGTGTAGTTTCTGAACACAGACAACAAGCAACAGTGCTTGAACATAGAGAATCCTGAGCCATGTGAAAGGAGCAGCTACAAGTGCATTTTGTACTTTGTACTTATGTTCTAACAGTAGTGCCAATCTGGGGAAGCAACACTTGTCACAATGAGCGTTAAGAAGCAAGTAACCTAGGGGAAAAATAAATTGGATCTCTTCATGGGAACACTTGTAGATATGACAGATGTCAATGTCATGGCTCCTATGGATGCAGCCAGATATCTTTGCACAGGTGATTTTATAGCCATATAATCTTGAGAACTACTCTATAAGAGAACTTGGAACTATTTGTCCTGGGTTTAAGTGTTTTATTCTATAGAGTTTTCAGGATAATGCTCAGAGACTGCCAGTGACATTTAGATCACCACACAGAAAACAGGACTTCAGCCATGATTTTGATAATTACTTCCAAATATGCTCAGACCCATGCTTTCAGTATTCAAACCAAATTACGTAACATCTGAAAACTTATGAAGGCTGAACACCAACTGAAAACTGGTATGAAGCCTGAAGCCTACCATGTCCATCTGCTTCTTCACACAGTTTGAGCAATATGTCCCAAGACTTTGGATTTTCCAGCCTCAGCATCTTTTGTATTGTGGTCCATAAAACAGGCTGAAGAATTTAATTTATTAGCATTTTTACTGAACTGGACTACACTTGAAAAGCTATAATCTCCTAAAAGAAAGGCATTATAGAAAGTGTGTGTCATTTTTCTATATGTAAGAAACATTGCTATAGCTATGTTACACTTTTGGTACTAAAAGTAAGTTGGATGAGTGGAGGGCCAACTTCACAACTGTGCATAATATGCTATTCATACCGATATGGATAGAAACCTTCAGTATCTGTGAAATCCTGGGAAACAGACAGAGATCGCATTTCTTCCTGAGAAAACCATCTATTTTTATTTGAAGACTGTTACTTGTTTTTACTAGTACTTAAAAGAGCATTTAAGCACTCGCAGTTCAATACACGTTCTTTATCTTATCTCCTTACTGCCTGCAATAAAATTGGTGTTCTTCAAATGAATGGGTTGTGATTAGGTGTGCAAACCAAGACAAAGTGCTAATAATACCTGTTAAAATATCTCTGTGCATATCTGTGGGATGAATCAGAACAGATGTGGGCAGTAAGAATTTTTTATGCAATGTCCCCATTTCCGCTTAGACCAAATGTTGGTTACTTCAGCCAGAAGTCCTGCTTTTCAGCACTTTTCTACAGGTCCATTTGCAACTTTATGAAAAGCAATTTTTTTCCCCTTAAGACTATTCTAGCTGAGTGCTGGGTCAAGCAAGCACGTCGGAAGGGTATCTCAGCTGCTCTCCTAAGACTGAGCATCCCAAGCCACTTTCTCCTGAAATCTGGATCTGGCTTTGAGTCTGGTTCTGAGCTTTCACCAGCCTCTCAGGAGCAGTAAGCTGAGCTGTCCTGTCTATTTTAATATATTAGAAAGCAAAACACTGGGATTTTTAAGCCACAAAGCAAGCCACCTCCAAAGTGTTTGACCATCTCAACTCATCTTTGAACTGCCAACATCACATGCAAAATAAAAAACTATGCTGCCTTTCTGTTACTGGTGTCACAAGACTTTTCATAGAAACAACACTCTATTCAAATAGCATTATCTGAGGGAGGCTGAAGTTAAAGAGCTGTGACAGACTGAAGTAAAAGAAAAAAATAGTCATTATCAAAAGGAGTCGTGTGACTTATTCAGTTATTTTATGCCTGTATAAGCCCATACGTGCATCACATGTTTTCACTGGTTTTCATCATATAAAAATAATACTTAATTTTAAGTGTAATGCGTTCTGTATAAAGACAGAAAGACATTTAAAGGTATAATGGTTATCATCTGCCTATAGCACAGAATATTATACCTGGATGCATCTTATTGCCTTCCTTCATGGCACTCCCTAGAGAAGCAGCAGGTATTCAGAGAGACAATGAATCCTCCAAGCAATAAATAGATTAAACAGTTGACTGGCATATTCCTAGATAGTGCAGGTTTCATTTTCGAGTTAAGCACAACTTAATTCATTTTTGGACTATTCATGGGGCAGTGACTCTTCTGTATGGGAAGGTGAGACATTGCACTTAAAATTATTATACAGCAGCGAGTACATAAGAATAGAGGGCTGGAAAGAAAAGTGGAAATTGAGAAAATTGATATTTTTCTTGCAGCCTTACCATGGTGTGCTTATATATGCACTTTACTGTGGGCTGTGGCATGTGTTCATAGACAGCACTTTGCACAGGACCTTCCTCCTTCAAATCACAGGATAGAGCTTCTCCTGGAGGGAACCAAGGCTGTGAAAGGAAAAGGACTAAAAACAGCTCCTGTGCCGTTGTAGGAACTGGAAAGCACACGGTGGATGAGTCAGAAAGGATGAGCTCATGGTTAAGGCAGATTAATGCTGCCCAGGATACAATTCTGTCACTGCCTGAGCCACAGATGACTCCGTGAAGTTCCACAAGTCACCTCCTGTAACTCTTTGTGTGTGTTAATAAGATGCGCTTGATGTGATTCAGGAGCCCACTTGTCCAAGTGCTGAGCTGCAAAGGGTGTTAGCAGCTGCGACTCCATGTGCTCCTAAAAAGCCAGCCTAGTTATACTGACCTAGGCACTCTTTACAACTGGAAACACCCTATGTGTAATAATGTGCAGAGGTCCCTCTCTATTCAGGATTGCCTTTCCACATGTTTCATTGAGTGAGGATTGCGAACATGAAAACAACAGAGTTTAAGGACTAGAGGTCTCTAATCCACAAGAATATGAGTTTCCCCTTTGAAAGCACTCATGTGAGCAGTTTGGAGGAGCTGCTAGATCAGCTAAAAAAATTCACCTGCTATCTTGTTCTGTCCAAACTAGCAGGTGAATGAAAACTACTCTTAAGGCAATTTAATTAATTTCAAATCAGTTCATTTTATTCAGCTGTTTTCCAGCATCAGTAGCCTCTGTGCTGCTAGAAGAATGAATTCAGATAGTGCTAGTTTTGCAAGCCAAACACCAACATATAAGAAGCCTTGGCATTGTGACAGATTGTGAAATTGTAATATTGTTGTATTGACTATGGATGCCTTAATATAGTCTTTATTCAAATAATATTTGGGAGGAAAATGTAGGGACAGTACAATAACAAATTGCACACAGATTTTCAAGCTGTGAGATCCATGCGGCTCAGCTGCAGACTCGTCCCAGATACTGTTTCTTCCATAATCCCCTGATCCACACAAGCTCTTCTCCAGCCTCCACTGACTTCAATAAGCTTTAACTCACATTGCAGAGGGTGAGTAAGGCAGGTTCATACACACTGTAAATCAAACTGGCATCCAGGTAAAGACAAACTGTGTTTAAAGCTTTTTTATTAGCCTTAACCTGAATCAGAAAGGAAAGATTACGCCTTCATACGTAGCTTTTCCTAGTACTGCTCTCTCATAAGCCTTTTTCAGACTGCGTTCTCCAGCTTTCCTGACTACAATCCTTCATATTTCTAAGACCAGTGAGTCTTTCAAGCCAGTGGGAGGTAATGATCTTATTTTATGGACAAGAAAACAGAGGAAGAAATGAAAGCTAACTGAAAACCTATTTAAGCAGACAGAGCTCACAGTTCCTTACTTATTTCTTTGGACCTATGTACTTAATGTTAACTTGATTTCTCTTTAATTCAGTAAACAGAATTCATATAAATAAAAAAATGAACTATTAAATACAGACAACAACAAAATACCTCTAGTCCAAGGTGAAAATACTGGCAATGTTCGTTTGGTAACAATCACAGTAAATTTATGAAATATTTTTGCTTCAGCAGGACAATCCTATCTGTTTCAAATCAAAATTTTTTTATAATGTTTTCCTTGAACTTACCAACCACTCAAAACTCTGCTTAGTGCAGTCTCTTTGACATTTCTCAAGCAGCCAAAGGGGTCAAATGAGCTGGCCAGAATGCGTTGTCTGGCGCACAAAGTTGAGACCAGAGCCTGGTGTGCTCAGAGCATTACATCTGGCAGTAGGAGATAAGATAATCTCTGGGGCATAAGAAGTCCTTTACACCCAGGTGTCAGAAGAGTTCTTCTGTGTAGAACTTTGCCTGTTTCCCTAGTCGAGGTTCTGATAGGCAAGCAGAGATTAAGCTGTTTTTTCTCAACCAAATGCTGTCACCATGTCCCATAGTGCCCTTCAGTGCAAAAGTTCTCACTGCAGCAATAGTTTTGCTTCTCTGGATGTCCTGGTATCACCTGCCCATCTGGACCACCCCACATTTCTATGAAGTGACCTCCCATGTTACCTACAGGAAGGGAGGTACCTGTTTTCATATGGTTCCATCAGCATCAGTATCACAGAGCCAATCTGGACCCTACTGCCGCAAATTTATGTACGAGATTGTACAGTGCAGCTGTAGATAGGACTAAATGGGACAGTTCTTTCTAGATACATCTATTACATTACAAGCTGGAATTTGATCATTTACATTACCTGGAATTTGATCTACCAAATGCTCATTACTAACAGTCTGTAGTTAATCTGGGCTGGCAAGCAAAGGATCCTAGTCACTGAAAGGACAGTATGCCATGGCAAGCTCTGCACAGAGTATGAGAAGAGCAATTCTGACCTTCACGAATATGCTGGCCAAAAGAAATAACCATCCCAGAAGACATGCTACCAGTGAGAAGACAGCAACCTGCATAACACTGCATCAAAATACCAGTGCAACTCACTAGAGGAGAAATACCTCAGCTGTGGCAGAACAGCACTGTATCTGCAGCTCAGGCAGCAACAGCAGCGTAACATTTAGCAGAGACACACCAAGCCTAAGGTAAAGCTAAAAGTAGAGAGATGTCATTTTGCCATGCATTGACAGAGGGAAAATGGCAGCAAAGTTGGGCTTGCCAGGAGGTCTTGATCAAGTGTTGACTTGTTGATCAGTGGCTGTGTTGACTGAGTAATGAGACCAGATGCTAGGTTTTTAATTACTTCCTGGCCACCAGTATAGGGTCCTGAAGTGTAAGATCTAACATGATGGGAAGACTTCACAGGGCTTCCTGACAGGAGGATTTCACTCAGCTGGTAAGGTTTTTCTACAAGATATCACAGAGCCACGCTGAGTTACTCTGTGTGTGGCCTGAGTTCTTCTGCAAAACTGTCCAAGACGCATATATCCAGGTGGGCTTAGATTAATGCATTTTACTCTCTCACAGCTGTTTATAGTTGCTGAGGCTAGAGGCAAGAATAGGACAAAAGAGACTGAAGATCTGAAATATGGTAGGCAGCCACAACTGCCTTTGGTGGGGGTTAGAGCTGCTTTGTACAGAAACACTCTATCTGAACGGCATTTATTTGTGCATGGTGAGTGTTAATACAACTCCAAGCCATCTTCACAAGCTGCATAAAAGTCTTAGCACACAGGTACTATTAGGAAGCCATTACTCTCTCAATGCAGCTCCCATTAGTTTCAATAGAAGATCCAAGCTGGTATCACAGGAGGTCACAGATCCATTAAAATTTGCAAATGAAAATCATTGCTTCCTGTGAATGAAACACTTCTACAAAAATGCCCAGCAAATTTAGGCAAAGTTTAGTGCATTCAAGCCTGCTCTGAGATTACGGGAAGTGAGAATAGTTACCATTTTTAAATCAATTGTAGCTTTCATGAGCTAGCTGCAATTTTCAGAGTAATCATGTCAATTCTGCAGGTAACCATTGCGCAAGTTAAGAATATAAATTGTATGACATAAAAGAAAGAGAAAAAGCCAATTCCTTTGAGTTCACATGATTGCAAATGAAAGACAGCAAGAAATATCATGGAGTCACTTTCCACAGAAGCACGAATAGCAGGGGCTTAATTGCCATCAGATCATATGTATCAGGCTGAAAATGCGTAATGAATAGCTAGCACTTTCACATGAGACAAGGCTGATAATGTGCTCTGTTCTTTCAGGAAACATTTATGTATGTAGAATAATGATCCTGGCCACAACTAATTATCACACTGCTGTAGACCTGCCAAAAGGATAACTTTGAGCTCAAACACATAAAAATGAGCCTTAAAATGTATATTTCAATGAGGCTGTAGCTTGTATATGGCTGAAACAGCACTTTCTGCCAGACACAGCCACAGCAGAGATGTACAGTTTACCTTTCATGAAAACTGCCTACAGTGATCTTTTCTGTTGCTTGGATTTATTTTCCTTGACTCTGACTAAGATGAAGTGTCATGTTTAGGATCTATACTGGGACATTTTTGGGACAAATCTGTAGAGCTATATTAACTGTTGTAGGTCTTTAAGTTACTTGAATTTTTGCACCAAGATGACAGAAAATAAGAGTGAATAGGCTGAGTGCAGTATAGAGAAGCTGCTGGCATCAGGGGGAGTTAGATGTATAAAAGTAATCAAATTTGTAGACAAATGAGACACAAGTTAGGGAACACACTTGCATTACTTCTCCATCCAGATGTTATAAAGTCAACCAGCATGTCTCTCTTTTCAGCCTCCAGCTTGCAGACCCGGCCACACAGACTAGTATTTAATAACCATTCCCTCTTGAGTCAGTGGCTGCTTTCAAGTTTCTCCTCAGGAAAGTCTTCTACTTGCAAGTTCCTGCTAATGGCTCTCTGGTGACAATATTTTATGAGGTCCTGGCTGCCCCCCGTTCCTCCAAGCTGCCTCTGCAGACCCACTCTGCAAAGCGAGCCCAGGCCTGGACAAGTATATGTCTATAATGAACAAAAATGTGGGGCCTCTGTGTCACAGGCTCTTGCTCTTCTTCAGAGCACCAATGAGTGACCTCTCTTGCTCTGTCATGGTTTCAGCATCTGACATTTCCAATAACGCTTTCCCTCTCCTTGCTTTCCCCTTGTTGCTGTGGCTCCTGCTGCACAGCCAGGACAATGAGGGCTCTGCCAGATCTACCACATCCAGTTTGCTCACAGATCTACCTGCTTGTGTTTCCCTAATATCATGGAAAATAATCCTTCACGCCTCATCCCTGTCAGTTTTCAAGGCCAAAGGATGGGGCTTTGAGCAGTATGGTCTAGTGGTAGGTGTCTCTGCTCATGGCAGGGGGATTGTAATTAGAATGATCTTTAAGGTCCATTCCAACCCAAAACATTCTATGATGCTCTGATTTACCAGTATGTTTTTTCACACAGCACAGCAGAGTGTAGCTCTGAACACTATTAATTCCTTCCACAGTCCTGCAAGACCTCATTTAAATAATTAGACAGAAAATAGTACAAGAATGTTTAATAAGAATGTTTCCTATTATTACACTTTTCTTACTTTACACTGATTTATCTCTTTTTTGTTCCACAATGCAGACATTGACTCCACAGGGAGCAAGACTCAATACTTCACAACAGGAGAATGAAAAATTCAGATTCTCATCTGTACATTGTTAGTTTTCCTACACAACTTCAAAGGAGACTTTAAACAAGAAGTTTTAATGACCCGAAGAGATTTCAGAAATCCTCTTTATTGATGGAGTTACAAATTCACTTTCACCTTTTTTATACCAGCATTCCCTCCTGCCTCAGATATTTATCATAAATCCCTGAAATGGAGCTTTTAAAAGTACAGGGAAACACTTCAGCTAGGAGGATGACAGCTTGACTTTGCCCAGAACTGAGCCTGATTTATAGTGTTTAAGCAAGATCAAGAATTAAAGCATGGTGTATGGAGACTCTGCTCTAAACTACAAAGATAAATCATCTTTATACTTGGATGCTTCTGTTTACTTAATTCATGACGCCTTTACTTTAACAGCTTAATATTGCTGTGAACAATCATGAGATAGATTCTATGATTCAGAATTGCTTCACATCTGTATTAGTAAATTACAGGTTAAATTGCAGAAGTTGCCTGAATTCAAATTGACCAGGGAATATAGAGATGTGGTAGTTTACCACCAAAGTACTGAAGATTTCTTTTTATGCTTTTCTCCCTAAACATTCAAATCCCTCTCTTATTCACATACATGTGGACCAGGGTCAAGTCACCTCTTAACTTTCAACTGAAGTAAGCGAATAGATTAAATTTTATATCTTTTCCTCCCATTTAAAAATCTTCTTGAATCCTTTTGCACAAAGCATTCTAAGGCAGACCATTAGCCCTATAACAGGTCATTAGATTCCTGCTCATGTGATATTCCTCTGCTTGTATATCCTTACACAGTGCAAGGCAGATACTTTATTGTCACAATAGGTACTTGAATAGTGCTACAGTGCACATAAAAGCAGCACACTGCATGATTCCCTTTTGCTCAGGAGGCTAAATACAAATCCGTTAATTAGTCAGATTTCAATTCCTCTCTTTGTCTGTGATATTGATTCACCATAGACTGTTGTTCGTAGTGGGTTTTTTTTATTAAATACTGTTTATAGAACACGAGACAGGTTCATACCTATACCTGCCAGTTTAATATCTTTACTAAATACTCCATCTGTTCATGCTTCCCTTATGCAAGTGTCTTTAAAATGGAAGTAAAAAATAGCAATGACAAATATATACATGCACATGTATAAAATAGGTATTAATAGATACATTAATGTATGTTAACTATATACTTGTAGGCACAACATCAACCTGAAATAATTATACATTTTAGATATCAAAAGAATGATTTTAAAAATCTTTATCAACATCACTATTTTGTGACATAACCCTGCTGCACTCAGTTTCCCTGAAGCACATTTACTTTTTAAGCATTATCCCTGAGCTTTTCCTGTTTGTTCCAGAACCACATTCTTTTCCTCCGTGAAGCTGCACTCTGATCACGCTCTGCTCATACATAGCTGTAGGAATTAATCGTTAAATTAGAAACCTTTGTCAGAGATAATTCTATCTAGCAGACACAGAATAATCCTGAGCCTGTGAGATAACTTGTTTGGAAAAATTGTATTTAGAGATTTGACAGGTATTTTGCCGTTGGCAGGGATAGCCCTATGGTGTGTGTCTTTAGACTTGAAATTACCCATGATAATGCAGATCCTTTCTGCATATAAAGGAGTTGCTTACCTAACTCATTCCTTTGATTTTGGCAGGGTTGCAGACTCCCGGGCAGCAAGTCCCATCACTGAATCAGGGTTACTCTATGCCTTGCCTTCCAAATTGTTAATAACTAGAGCAGATAACATCACACTGTGCCAGTCCCTTCTGCCTTTCACCAGATGATGGTTTACTGGAGGCCCATCTTCTTCTTTTTTAGCTTGTAAAGTGTATATTTAAAAAAAGAAATCCTAATACATCAGTAGATCCAGTTTTAAACAGAAGATAATATCCCAGCATGTTATGACTTTATGGAAACTGCTTGCATGCAAGTGTTTTGAAAGAGTTCCCACATATTATTATACAGAGCAACCTGTTTATCTGAGTTTGCTATTCAAAATCTTCATTAGACACTCAGCAGCTACTTCAGACTTCTGAAAACCACAAGTGGTCTGCAGCTTCTGAACTTAACTCTACTGTCTCACTTGAGGCACTTGAAAACTTGTTTTTGTGAGATACATATATATATCTATATGTATGGAAAATGAAGTTTGCAATGAAAACTGATCTTCCGTTCAAGAGCTAATGGGATTTATAAATCTTATTTCCTGTATGGTTTCACCTTCAATTTTCTCCTCTCCCCAGTAGAACCTCTCTGTGCTTATTAAGTAGATGGACCTAATCTATTAGGATAAAGTAAGGCAGAAAACAAGTAGAGATAATATATAATTTCCACTGGTCTCCATCAAAACTAGCACTTTATGGTACATCAATATTCTATAGACTTTGAGCTGTGCTCTTCTGGAAAAAGAAAATGAAGGCAGCTGCTCAGAGTCTCTTAGCTGTGACCAAAGGATGGAAACACCAGATAGCAGGTCAAACTAAGTATAAAATCCTGTTAAAAATTAAAAGAAGCACAGAGATACATGACCTGCGCAGCAGAAGGACAGGGAGCCTGTGATGGTGAAACCAGGACAGTGCTGGCCTGGGGATGGTCTTCTAGTGATATTTAGGGCAATCAGTGAGCAGAGAGCCATCATTTTAGCAAGAATCATCCTTTTGAAGTTTAAACTAAAAGGGAGCATACTTGACTGGTGAAGAGCAACAGGATAAGAGCATCTGAAAAGTGCAGCCTCTCAATTACTTGAAGAGAAAAACACATTTTATGCAAGAAGATGTGTACAACACTTGGGCTAAGTGAAGGTGGTGAGGATAGCATAACCATTCTTTTCATAAATAAGTAAAAACCCCTGCCTGGGTGCCTGGGAAGTAAGTTATGGCAGCATACATGTTCTACTAATGGAGAGAAGTCAAGGTGTGAAGGCATTGGTCCTCTACGAGTCCTGAGGACCTGCTGGAGAATAAAAACATTCAGGTAAGATGCAAAAACAAGCCTTTACCAACTGCATGTGTCTTTTGATTACAAGGGCAAGGAACAGCAAAGTGCCTGAAGTGATCGGGTGAGCATGGGTGATATCTGCTAACACTGGTGCTGGGAAAAGCAGGAAGAAGATATTAGAATGGTGACACCACCCTCCCTCAAGAGTGTAGTGTGCCAAGTAAATGTGCTTTCTTGCTCCTATTGCAAAGATGAAAAAAGGAGTCTCTGTATCCAGGGAAAAGTCACTTACACTAATTTTTTGAGTCAGGTGGGCTAATACTGTAGGAATAGAGGCTGCAACTCCTATTTGATATCCCACATATCTCTCCCAGTGTTTAAAGAAGCTCTGAGAGAACTTCATCTATGAATTTTGGTCAAGTTAAGTGTCTAGTTTTGAACACATCAAAAAAACCAAACAAACTGTGGGATTAAGAACATGATTTTATTTCAGAAATGGTTACTTTTAAAAAATAAATTTTTACCCCTTCAGTTAATTTTAAAAGATCAAATTTAGAACTGTCCTAATATGTGCTAACACTCAGCAAAGGGTGATTAAGAGCTCCCTCTCGTAACAGGATTGCCTTTCATACCAAATAGTCTTGTCAAGAACCAACAAACCTGAGCTTTTCCTTTCAGATTCAAGTATTTTCACCTTCATTAAGTCATCAAACTGGGAGGAAGAACCCCAATCCATTATCAATTCCACCCAGACAGAAGGCAGCAGACATCACACATGGCAGTCCCATTGTATGGGAGACTCTGCCTTATGTGATGCTGACTGTACAGAGGCAGTGAGTGATGAACAGGCAAAGCAAACCCACATCTGACTCTTCCTTGCTTCTTCCCCTACCCCCTCTATCGATCACGTCTTGTTGGTCAAACCATATGCTTTCCCACACCAAAAGCAGCTTCCAAAATGCTGTTTAGTTGTTGCTTCAGCTCCTTCACTTTTATTTACAGCCTTTCTTTTAACTGTTCTGCCAAATATATAGCATACTGCACAACATCGATAGCACTGATGCTCTTCAGTCCTACAGTCCTAGGGGGAAAGCTATAAATTTAAGATGGCCCACATCCTGGCATGGCAACCATTTGCCTTTGGAGAGAATTTGTACTGAACACTGAGACAAGGGGGGCACAAAATCACAAAATGAAATATATAAACCTTAAGAATCAGTTTTAAGTAATGTTAATTTTGATGGCTTTGTAACAGTAGCAATGGAAAATTACTGAGGTGCATGATTCAAAGAAAAAAAAATAGAGTACAGCTAAAGAACGTACTGAGAATTCTTGTATAAGATAAACCATTGTAATTGACTTAGTTTTAGACTCTTATGACCTTAGTACAAAATGAGTGTAAGAAAAACCAGCTAGAAGAACAGGATGTAGGGATAAGGAGTATCTGGAATGGCAGGTGTTCAGGATGGGCTGCAGTTAAACTAACTGATGAGTAGCAGGACAGGACGATTGCTATGTCTGTGGTGTTAATGAACCAATTAAGCTGTTATAAACGCCTACTGCGCATGCTTCAAAGGCTGCCAGAAGCGATGAGGATTGTTGGAAGAAGTAAACGACCCTCAGAGACCACCACCACATTTTCGTACGCGTGTGGGGAACTTTCTGGAAAATGATGTAATCCATACGTAGCCTCATGAATATGTATGTGTGCCCAGTGCCTATATAAGGATGGCTCATGTAGCAATACAGGGATGCATGTGAGGAGGAGCTATCCCCCATGTTTCCCAGGGCCATAATAAAGAATACCTGCTTGTCAATTTGAAACTTTGTTGACGAGTTTGTTCCTGGAGTTTTCTCTGAATCAACATGCCTGTGACAAATCTCTTTTCCCCTTCCCTTTTCCTGGATTATGACTACAATAAAACACACCCTATGACGTTAATGGTCTTGTAATATTGGTTGAACTATTTGGATACTAGGAGACACCACAACTGAGGTCATTTGTTCAAACAATGTATTGGATTACAGGATTCTTTATGTTTTGCTTTTCTCTGCAGGACCCATGTTGCAACACTGAAAGAAGTAGGAGCTTGTTTAATACAGCTATTCAGTGTTTTATTCACCTTCATTGTTTTGTCTAACCACACAGTATTTATGTTCTTGTGTGACAGAGAATTGTCATTTCTACACTTTCTGCACACTCACACTATAATGTCTGAATACATAATAAATAGGTGTATATTTACTATCACAGCAATCTGATGTTGAGGGATGTTTACTTTCTCTTCCTCTTACAGGTGGAGAATCAAGAAATTGAAATGTCAGACCAACCATTCATTGCATGGTCAGCTTCAGATGGGTATGACTTCTCATTTTAGAGCACTTCTATTATAGGAACTTGTTATATGTGATAATTACATAGCCCTGTAACAGCAAATGTGCTGGCCACAAGGTGACACTTGAACTAGTTCAGATATTCTATAGTGCTGGGAGAGCCACAAATGATTGCAGTATTTGCATTACGCAAGCGAGCGCCATCCCTCTCAGCCCAGTGCCACATCATCTAGGCATGCTCTAGCTTTGAAGCCCAGTTCCTAGCTATTTAGAAGTGGTATGTTGGAGAGTTCAGTGCTTTTGTAAGTCTTAGCTCAAAAAATAGAGGGCACAAATTAAAGGATTTGTCTGCACAGCAAAATGAGTTGCATGAGCTTTTGCACAAATACAGCTAATGCCATGGGTGAAGGAGGCTTTAGTAGGCTATGGAATATGTCACCTGGGGAAGGACCCAGGCAACTGGGGGTGCTCACTAGTTATGACCCATGCACACAAGCAAAGCTTTTTACTTATGGTTCTGTTTATGGCTTGCAGGAGCAAATATACCACATCTACTAAGTAATGGTAATTCTAAAATGAGGCCACTCTTCGTCAGTTCCTAAGAGCTGGCATAGTCTCAAAGCAGCAATCCAGGTGAGAGCTCAGAGCTTGGAGGCAGCTGCTTGCCTGATGTCAGTGTTTCACTACCAGAGAGCTCCCTCTCACAGAGGCTTAGAACATTGGGTTTGCCAGAGTTGCCCCTCAAAACTGCATCTTCCCACTAAGAAAGCAACATGATTTATGGACTTTTCTTCCAAAAGCTGTCACTGGCAACAGTCTTTCTTTTCATGTCACTTGCAAGAGGTCAAATCATGCCCCTTCTTTACATGACTTACTTCTTTTGGCACAGTCCTTGTCTCTAGTCTTTCTACCCTTGGTGCCCCATTCAGTCCCATATTTCTCCTTTCCTGCTTCCCCCAGCCACATGCTCAGTGTTTGAAGGCTTCTGCTCCACTGGATGCTCCCATAGGACCTCACTCCCCTCTGCCAACACTTCGTGTAACATTTGTGCCCAAACACATTAGAAAGTAAATGAACATTTCAATTTGCTACAGACTCGGGCAGAAAGCCCAGAGAGTGGTTTCTTTCTTACTGACTCCAAGATCAAAAATCAAAACAATTGATTGTGCTGCAAACAGCACCTGAGAGCCCCAGTGATCCCTCTGATAAGGTGAGGTACACATAGTCCCACAGCAAACACAGGGCACAGACAGCAAGTCAGGCCACACAGGGTACAAAAAGCAGACAGCCCAACTGCTAACATGATGAAAGGTCACAGCTAAGAGTGCCTTACTTCTTCCATTGAACACCAGGAATTTATTATGAAGACTGATCTGGGTTTGAAGACAAGTATTTTTTTAGCCAAAAAAAATGATGGGTGTGTGAAGCCTTGAACTTCTGCACTGTTCATGCCAGCCAAACAGCTGGGAGAGTGCGGCTTTATACCTGTGAAATTCAGAGGATTCAGAATTTCTTTGCCTTTTGCTCAGCCTTACTTTTTTGGTAAAACAGAGAACACAAAGCACCATTTTTGAAAGCAACAAACCTGAATACAGCCATAAAGGGTTTATACTCTGCAGTCTTCAGAAGGAAGTATCAGCTGTTAAGGTCTCCATACAGGTGGCCAGTACCTGATAGGAAAACCATGTGGAAAAGAGCCAAACATTGCAGAGGAAAAGCGGCTGGCCAACCACGCTCGGGATTGAACTAAACAAACAGGAGCTGGAAAAAGCAACCAGGCATTCCAGAGTGAAACAGGAGTATTGGGAACTCCCTTTAGGCAAAATCTGAAGAGATAGGGAGGTTCTGATTTATTGGTTGTCACTTAAGCCAAAACAGTAAAGCTGAAGCCCACGGGGAAAGACTGAATAGATGCAGGGTTATTTGGGAAAGGAAAAGGTGTGAAAAGGGATTTCTAGGTAAAACAACTCATGTGATTTCAGGTTTGTGGGTTACCTATCAAACATCTGTGCAGCTGATCAACACAACTTGGAGCAATAAACCTGGTTTTGTAACCATGTTCTGTGTACCTAGCTTGCTTCCCTTTTCAGAGGGCGCTCTCAGACGTCAAGCTGGAAGGGGCTGGAGGACAGGCTGAGCACCACTTTAACATCTGAACATCTTAATCAATCTTCCTAGCATACACCCACCTTCATATTGCTCGTTTATTTTCATTTTAATGAAGATTCAGTGCAAGAAGAAGTGTTTAGAAGTAATTCATCTTATTGCAGACCATGGGTCTAAGCCTGTTTACACTTTTCTGCCACATTCTCCTTTGCGGCAGCCCTTTGCTGAGCACAGCTATGGGCAATGTCTGTGTCCCAGCAACACCTTGGTGTTCTGGCTGTACCATTTCCTGCTTGTTTTCCTTCATTAATACGCTGCTCAGGGAAAGTTGAGGGACCTGCCAAAACTGGGCACTTCTGGAGTCATTTTCCTTTAGTAAAGCAGCACACAGGAGCTTGTGTCAGTCTCTCTCATGTCTGTATCTTTGTCCTCTTCCCCATTTGTGTGCTTCTGTCTGCATTGTTCCCCATCAAATACTTCGTCTGGTTAGCAGGCCAGAAATGAAACTTCAGCAATACAGAGAACTCCTGGGGGCACAGGCAATCATCAGCCTCTGCTTGAGCCAATGGATCACTCTAATTCACCCATGAGAAAGTTTGGGAGAGAAAAAATAATTCCTTTCATTTCCACCTAAAAGATTGATGCATTTGTAGCTCACCGGCAGCTAAGGGTAAATTGGGAAGCAAAAGCTGTAGCAGGCTGCAGCCATGCAGTACGATCATTTCCCAGTCCAGTCATGCAAAGGGTGTTTTGACAAATCAAAAGCACAAAAGCTGCAATTCCACAAGTCTCAGGCAATTCCCCAAGACAATTGGCACAACAGTAAAACAAGTAAATAGCCCCAACTCCTCTGGCAGGCATGCCTGGTGCCAACCGGGGCTTCCTGGTCTTGTGGGCAGAGGAGAGCCCTGCCAACAGTACGGCTTCCTTCAAGCCATAGCTACCCTCAGCTGAGGCCATGTGAGATGCAGGGAGAGCATAAGCCCCCCTTAAGGGAAACACACCAAAGAAGCATTACAGGCAGGTGGAGGCCTGTGATTGCAACCACAGGTCCACAGGCCCTACTTCCACACAGAGCACCCCCAAAACCGCCAAGACCCCTATTTTAAGTGGACTTTTCCATTGTGCCCTGTGTTGGGCCCTCAGGAGCAGCACAAGAGTCTGGACTTGGTGCTTTTCCTTGAGAAGACACCCTCAGCCAAGATGCTGTGAAAAATCAAGCACCTTGGGCAGAGACACATACTTTCTGTAGGAAACAAGAGAAAGGTCCTGTCCACAGCCCAAGCTTGCCCAGACTGCTCAGGTCCTGTGCTCCCCCCCATAGCTGTGGGGTCAAGCAGAGACTCAGCACATGTCCTTGCACTCCACAAGCTACTGCATGGATGAAGTTTTCATATCAGGTCAGACTCAATGTGGATGGGGTGTCTGCTCTTTTGTACACTCCTATGCCTCATCCCTTGATGATCACCTTCTCACAGGCTCTGCACACATACCATGGTTTCTCATGTCCTGCTTTGACAGGTTAGCACCAAGAGGGAAATGTATTTGAATTGCTGCATATAGGAAATACATTTGTTATGCGAGCTTTAACTCAGGCTAAATCGAGCTGAGCACTGGTCTTATGAGGAGATCAAATGGAGGTCATACCATGACAGGTGTGTTTTAGTCCATCAACATATACCTCCACCTCCCCACAAGCTTAAGGGGATATTCCCATATGAAAATCTCTTCTAAATGAACATAGTGGGGTCATATCAGACTCACAGTCTTTGGCAGCCTACATTTTACTGAAGGTTGCTTCATTTTTTGGAATTTCCATCAGCATTCATCCCTAAGCCCAGCCTTCAGCTGTTTGGCATTCACTTGGCACAATGGGGAGATTCCTTGTGAAGGAATCTCTGAGCAAGTGTCCTGAGCAGCTGGGTTTCTAAGGTGCCAGAGACTCACCACAAAGACACTTTTGCATATCAGTGGGGTTTAAAGCAGCCATTCACTAGGTGAACTGAGCAGGGAGAGAGGAATCAGGAGCCATGGGGTCCCCAGAAAGGGAAAGTGTGGCAGGAGGTGGTGAGAGGAGAGGGAGGACAAGGGTGAAGGAAAGACTGGGAGGAGAAAGCAGTGAACAATACAGTAGTAAGTGAGCAGGACTTACTGCAGTTATGGATGGGGGACAGCGATATGGGTGACAGCTGTGATTTTATGAAGCATATGAAAGAGTGACATGCTTTTAGGCATTTTGAGACTTTTCCGCTTGCTCTGTGATAAGGGAAATGCAGCTGCAAGAAGGCATATGGCTCAGATAAGAGGCTAATAAACATATGGATGAGGTTTAAACCCAGCTAGATCAAAGGAATATATTTGGCTATTCTCATAAGAAGGGTTTTATCCTTGCCTTGCTATTTTCCCCTCAGATAGGAAACTCATCCTTTAGTCCCAGGGCAGTTTTTCTCTAGGTCTCCAAACAGCACTTATGAGAGTCTAAAAAGAAAATTGGCTCACACTTGCTCCCAGCACAGCCTTCTGATTTCTCTTTAGTCTCAGCTTCTCACTCCCCAGCATCACCCTCAGTCCTCTACAACTGCACCCACCCCAAGCAGTAGTTATATCCCCCCACCAGGTTCTGCATCCCTAGATCAGGCTATGATGCTCCACAGCTCTGGCCCTGGGCTAAGGAAAGGTGCAGAGAGCAAGAGACACATGGTTGTTTCTTACCTTTCTCTAGGATTGAAGCCAGAGGCATTGCACATACATGGAAGCACTGACCTAGATAGGCTGCCTGCAAGGCTGCTAACAGCTCCTGCACCTGCCAGCACTGATAAAAGCCACCATCACTCTCTGCTGCAAGTCCTCATTCCATGGATAAAACTGCTTTACAAGGTGTTTTTCCTGTGCACATTCCTTAGATTTCTACAATATTCCTTTTTAGCTAATCTGACCCTCTGCAGGGGAGGAGCTCTTGCCCCTCTAACCACAGACCTTTCCCCACCCAGCCACTGATTGCTGTTACCTACCCCAGCTGCCTAGCGTTGGTTAAAGGGAGAGCTGCTTGAACCCCAGGCACTTCTTCCTGTAAGGAGCTCAGCAGATCACCCTGTGCCTGTTCACTCACATTTAATCCAGTAAAGTTAGTAAAGATGTTTAGCTAAAAGAAAATGACAGCATCTTAAAGATAGCATTGAGTGTGATTTTTGGGGCAGTATTTGGTCCATTGAGGAATAATAACTCCCCTTTAAGGTAACATCTACTTTATCTGTTGCAAAAAAATACAGCTATGTTTGTTCTCCATTGGTATTTGCCTAATAGACAATACTGTCTAGTTTTGAAAACACATGAGAACACACAAAAGAGCTGCCAGATTCTTACTGCGTTGATGATTCCCTTTGTATCCTCATTTTCCTTATCTTGGGATCCAGGCTGTCATATCTAATTATTTTAAAATGACTGCTGCATCTTATCTCTTTTAGAATATTTTATCCTCTCTTCACTCTTGTGTCTCTTCCTTATTCACAACACTGAAAGGAAAGGATTGCGATTCTTCTTCCTTGATTATTAGTGGTTCAGCTCTTTGCTTCTTAAATTGGGGAAACTTCAAAAAATCCCTAATTTATATTCAGGTTTCCTATTCTGGTTTTCTGATGTGAGTGTCCTTCCCAGCTGCTCAGCTCTTCCCAGCAGACTTTTCTCCTATGCTGGATGATGAAATACCACATCCTCCAGTTTGCCTGGAACAAACCAGCTATGTGATGTTGGAGAAAGATTCCTAGAGACTACAATAGGTGATAGATGAACCCACCTGCCCTGTCTGCATTAGTCCACTTCTCCTGCCACATTAACCATGGATGATTAACCACACTGTGACTACTATGCCCCTTTCTGCCAGCCCGAACACCACGGCCCTTTCCACCCTTCTTGACACAGTTTTTATTAATAACTGGCTGCATATCCAGGCAGAAATAGATTTGCATATGGAGTTTGCAGACTCCAGGCTATAATTCATACCAAAGAAATACAGTATTTCACAGCTGTGCTTTACTTTGCAAGAAGGAGTGAATATTCCTATCAGTGTACATGAGTACACCTATCAGCATCCATCACTGCCACAGGGCTTGGATGCAGTCTAGGGTGTCAGGACAAACACTGAAGGAAGCGGCATTTAGGATAAAATTTTAAGCACTTTTGTTGGAGTGGCATGGAGGGACTGAGGAGCTTTTTTAGATGTTTGAAGTGTTTGTGTGGTGGCCATGCAAGCTTTCTTATCCCCTTAGCATATAATTATTCTTAGTTCTCCAGGACTTTCACCTGCTGTGACAGGTTGTGACAGGGTGGAGAGGAGGAACTGTGATGCTCATAAACCAAGTTTTCTTTAAGATTTTTTTAAATGTGGCCTCTTACAAAAATCAAAACCTGATTTACACAATCTAATCCCACCATAGCACAGACAATATGCTGATAAATGTCTAGGTAGCTACATTTCTATTTCTTCAGCACAAAACATGCCTCTAGTGATCAATGGAACATGAATTTAGAAAAGTGTGAATTGAGGAAAATAGGTTTTTAGCATTTTGATTATCAGAAGCAGAATGTAATGAAGTAGATTTATGCCAAAACACTCAAACTGGCATCTTATAATGTATGACTGTGCCTGTCAGGAACTATTTAGTTAATGTTTTATCATTTTAGGCTTAAAATTAAGAAATACTCTGTACAGAATTACAATGACATGAGCCTGCAAATACAAGAGAGTAGGTAAAAGCTGGGACACACAGATACAGAGGTAAACCAAGTATACAATTTAGTAAAAAGTGAGGATGCGACACTGCACAAGCTGCACTAGATGATGTTTATGATATGGACACAGAAATAATTAGAAGAGGCCCCAAGAGTGGTGTACAGCACCCAGCAAAGCAATCAGAGCTCTACTCTGGAGAGCAGAACAGTAACTGGTATCAGAGCAGAAACTGAAATGAAAGCTGACAGTGGAACAAATGCTGGTTGGTAAAACACAGGCTGATTATATACCAGTTACCATTGATTTAGATGCCAAGAATAACAGCAGGCACTGGAACAGAGTAGGGGAGTGTGAGGCACTGAGAAAGAACTCGGCACAATAGGGCAGGAGATGATTAAAACACAAACAAACAACACTCTACCCCAAGGAGGAAGTTATTAAAGTGGCACGAACAGGGAGCCACAGCCGCCTTCTGTGGGAAGCAAATACTGCAGCGAGCTGGCAGACTTGGAAAGCCAGCAAATGGCAGCTTTAAATTACTGGAGGGAACTGAATCAATGTTAGCTGCTAGCCAGTGTGTGACCTTGCTGGGGAAACCAGCGTAAGTGCTTTTATTAATGACCATGGCAGGGAAATAGGTTGGTGTGGAAGGAGGTTTGATTTCCAGACCATCTGCAATCCTGCCTGCCAGGCAATGGAAAGGCAGGTGGCCACTGGCCAGCCCTGGCCCAAGACTGTGTCCCTTCTCACAGGCAAGGGAAAGTGGGACCTGCCCATCCACGCATCTCTTATGCAGGGGTTCTCATTTAAATCTTGAGCACTGGCATTTGGACTTGGGGACCTGATGGAAGTTATTGTGCAAACAAAGGCACTGCTTGGCTGGAGAATTGCATGTTCAGGCTCTGTGTGGACATCTCTTGCCAGGAGAAAGGGGAGGATAACAAGAAGAAACACTCAATAGGTTAAACAAGGTCCTGTATTTCATGATACATAAAACCAGTGTTTCTGTATCCAACAAGCCACTTTCTTCTTTCAAGCATGCATGGCAAGTATTTTTCATTTTCTTTGTCACATTTTATTAGTGAGCAGGGGTAAATTTAGGCAGGTAACAAAAGCCATCATGTTCACTGAAAAGAATTAGAAAATGTGATCATAGAATCAGCTGGTTATTATGTACAAATGCACAGAGATGAAGAGTGCTGCAAAAAGGTTATACCAGTCAATAGCATAGATTGGGTGGCCTCATCTCTACAGAAGAATTTATTATAGTTTCTCAGAAAGATTTATTTGTAAACCTGAGATGTACTGCAAGAATCAGAAACAGCACAAGAACGTGGGTAAAGAGGACAGTATAAGAAGATTAATTGGCAGGGGTGTAACCAGCACAGAAAAAGTATCTCAAATCACAAACTGGCCCATTTCTCTTAACACCTACAGTGCAAGACAAAGCCTGTGTTTATAATGCATAACTGGATTATTTAATCGGAAGAATTAGGTAGCCCTGGAGCTAGTAAAAGTAGAAATGTGGTAGAAAAAACTGTTGCATAATTCACCTGGGCTCAGAGAAGGTGGTCTGTTGCCGTGTGCTGAGATGCTAAGGGATGCTGAGAAGGGGAGTGATCTGGGTGCACTGCAAAATGATGCGCTGCTGTTTAGCCTCCTGCCTTAACAGCCAGGAAGAATGACAGGAGATCCAGCAGGTATCAGATGAGATGTTTCCCACAGTGGCAGGGAAGGCCCTGGTGCTGGCTCAGGCACTACAACAGCCTCATTGAGCTGTCAGTGTCCTGACTTCTCATTACCTGCCTTTCAAACAGGTGATTTTAAACAGACAAGTGGGCAAGGTGCTACCCAGAAACAAGAGATGATTCTCTCTGTTTCTTAAGGGTAGATTAAATAGCCTGTCTTGTGTAGCTGTGTTAGCAGAAGGCTGAGAGAGGGTTAGGTTACATTTGAGCAATACATACAGGAAGAGAGAGGAATTATTTCTGTTCAGGTGAAAGCTGCTTCAAGATCAACCAGGTGTACACTGTCCTTGAAAGAATTTGTGTTGGAAAGAAGATATTTAAGAAATAAAATGACAGAGCAGTCTCCTTTGAACAGGGATGCTGGGAGAGGGCATCTGTCTGTTACAAGATAATATTGGATTAGTTTATGGAAGAGATTGTGGGAGCCCAGAGATGGTTCTTAGTTTTGGAAGTGATGGTGTAAGATACGGGGTTTCAATTCCTTTAGCATTATTGAGAGTTCAAGTTAAAAGGAGACTTAGTCACGTGTGCTTTTGATTTAGCCATTCAATTCCATGCTAGGCCCGTTTGCCAGTTATCCCCAGGCTCCAGGACAGATTTTGTTTCTTGTTTGAGGCTGTTGATTTTGACTTTTAGTCTTTGGGGTACTACAGCTGTTATAGGCAGCAACAGGGTGTTGGTCCAGGTGCGTGGATGCCTCAGCAGCACAGAGACCACTTTTAGGTACCCCACCAGTTTGTGTCCCCCTGATCCCAGAACAGTCCAGGTCAGCTGAGACAATTTTACTTGCTCTTTTCCATGAAATTTTAAGTTACATTAGACATGATGGGGGAAGACTCTCATATTTGGCTGTAGACAGAACATGAAACTGAAGGGAAGAATATGGTGAAGAAAGGAATTGACATCTGCAATTGAGAAGTCCTTACCACTGATGGACTTTTTCCTCTGACCTGGATGGAGTCCAGTCATGCAAACATTTCCACATGTATGTGCATCTGGCTGGGGAGAGACCCTCTGATTTTTGGGGAAATCTGACTTTAGAAACCATGAGTATTTGTAAAGTGAGGCTTTTGGCCTTCACCTTCCCATAGCTGTTTGTTCATCTAGACTTTCTTATTAGAACAGGGGAATCAAATCCTATTAAGTGACAACAAACAAAAAACATTGCATTTAAATACCCCAAGAGGTAAAAAACCATATAAATTGTTACCTCTTGGGGTATTCACTTGCCAGTACCCAGGGTGGTACTTCTGCAGAGGGGCTGAGCTGTGGCCATTGAGCAGAAAGGGGAGATGGCAGGCGCGTAGCATCCTGTTTTCAGTGCTGCGTGAAAAATGCATATTGAAAAACTGAAACAGGAATTAACTGAGCTTTTGACAGGATGCTTTCATTCAGCACTCAGAGGAGCTCAGCCTGCTTTGCTTATTAAGAAGACATTGAGGGATGCTCATTTTCTCAGAGCAAGCTGACAGCTAACGTAATATGGTCCATCACCTAGCCGACAAAACATAACAAAGCCCTACAGAAATGATGCTTTTGGAACAATTCATTACAAATTGTGCAGCCAGAAAAATGAAACAGGAAATTTTTAACAAAGAAGATAATTAGTGTCTGGGACAAGGGATGACAGCTAGGACAGAGTCTCTGTCAGACCTGGAAATCTCATCTAATACAGCTACCTCTGATGTATCTTGGATCCTGTAAGAGGTCAGGGAAGGGCATCACAGGGCTGTCTCTGCCTTTGAAAGACAGAAAAACATCTTTCCTCTCAACACCTAATTGTTACAGATTTTCTAGTTCCTACTTCTGTTTCTTTGTAATACACTTCACAGTCCCCCACAACTTAGAAGATTAAAAGCTAAGTAACTTCAAAAAGCACCCCTCTCCTCTTCTTCTCCTTCCCCCCTTGTAATCCTGATATAAAATAATTTCACTCCATTTTTCATGCTGCCACAGGTGCAGCTCCTTCCCCACAGGCAGCAGCAGGCTGTCTGCTCCTGCCTCCTCCAAGTCCCATCATCTCCCCTCTCTCACTAGCCCTCTCTGCTGCCTACCTTCAGCCTCAGAGCTGATGTGGTCTCTCCTCTTGCAGGTCCCATGGAACCTGCTGCTCTCCTCTTGGTGCTCCCTGAGACAGCCCTGTCTTCTCAAGGCTGGGGATGTTGCTTGCAAGCCTTCTTGGGGCAAAGACTGCCTGCCTCCACATTCTGCATGGGCTTGGAAAGCTAGGGGATTTTCTCAGCTGTGGGCATGGATCAGCAGCAGCAGGTCAAGCTCCCTGGGAGGTGGGGCATAAAGTAAGGTCATCTTCTTTCATATTGATTTTTTCTTTTCTCTGAACATGCAGTTGAGTTAAATGGAGTGTGGATTTTAATTTTTGCATACTAAATTTCAAACAAGGCCATACTACTCCATGCAAAAAGGATTAATCTGAAAAAACAGCTAACTAAACATCTGGGGGCCTTAATCCCAAAGGCGACACTGTACTTTACTACTGGATAGCAATATTTTTTGCATTTCTGTTCAGAAAGCGTGCTTCAAATCACAGCTGCCAATTCCTGAAGAAATTTAACAGATCTTTACTCATAATCAGGAAACCAGCCCAGGAAAGCAGAATAAGATTTGCTAATTCCCACCTAAACTGTTACTACAGTTTGCTGTCTTCTATTTATGCAAAGATGCTGATTAATTTTTGCAGTTGTAGGATAATGCAGCATTGCAGGCCAGAATTAACATCAGAGCCTAAATAACGCCCAGAAGCACAACAACAATGCAATAATTTATTTATTCTGGATGAGCTATTAGTTTTTATACTCATTATGCTACTAGCAGTATGAACTTTGGCTGACATAGAGTGCACAGCCAGGTGAATCGTACAGTCCTTATATGCCAGATGTTGTAACTAGTTTTAGAAGTAACTGGTACACTTAGTGGTGACTACAGTTGAAGTTAACATGTTCTCATGGGTGGAGATGGGTTTTCCCCAGTGACTGCCTGTCCCCTCACCTATTCACATCACTGCTCCTCCTTAGGGCAAATGGTATACAATTCCCTTCTGCTCTCTTAATCTCACTTTGCTGCCTGCTAAAGCGGCCCAGATAGGCACCTGTGAGTGCTTAGAGATGATCAGTGAACAGTGTGTCACATTCTTGAATGGGGAAGAAAAATTCAGAAGGCTGAGTGGGTTGGCTGATCTCAATAAATTAGGCACAGAGAATCTGAGTTGTAGTTATATGTGCTACTTTGGATACTCCTACATATATACTATATGCTCAAGACTACAAGACTTCTGGGATTAGCACAAAATGGGTTTGGGGGAGCTTTGAGCCTCCCAGAAGAGTTGGTTTCTCACATTTTAGGATAGGGAGTTCCCTTTTCCCTTTCCAGATGGCCTGAAGCCTAAAAAAGGAGTCAGTCCCAGGATCAGGCAGTGTCCCCCCAAAAGTTTCAGCAGTGATTCTTCCTGCTCACAGGTCTGAATGAACACTCAGTGAACTTAATGCAGGAAAACTTGTTACAACAAGCATAACGCACTTCAGGGAGCCAGGGACCACTGACACCGGGGAAAAGCCAGGCTGTTTTCCTGATTTGTACCCTATGTAGTATAACTGAAGTAACAGAGCCACAGACTATAGACAAATTGTGAAAAAGCCAAATCCACTGAATTTGGTGTCAGATTACTTTTGGCAGTGTCCTTCATAGAATCATGGAATAGTTTGGGTTGGAAGGCACATTAAGATCATCCAGTTACAACCCCCCTGCCATGGGCAGGGACACCTTCCACCAGATCAGGTTGCTCAAAGCCCCATCCAGCCAGGCCTTGAACATTGCCAGAGATGGGGCATTCACAGCTTCTCAGGACAACCTGTTGACTGCAACTCTTTGAGCACAACCATCCATCCAATTTCTTATCCACCGAGCGGTCCATCCATCAAATTCATGTCTCTCCATTTAGAGACAAGGATATTTCGTGGGGCAGCATCAAACACTTTGCCCAAGTCCAGGCAGAGTATGTCTTCCCTTATTTGCTAGTGCTATCACCCCTTCGTAGAAGGCCAACAAACCTGTTAGGCATGATTTGCCCTTAGTGAAGCCATGCTGGCTGTCACAAATCACCTCCTTATTTTCCATCTGCCTTGGCATAGGCCCCAGGAGGATCTGCTACATGATCTCACCAAGCATCAGGGTGAGACTGACTGGCCTGGCTCCCCAGGTCTGCATTCTATCCCTTTTAAAAAATGCGGGTTATGTTTCACCTTTTCTAGTCAGTGGGAACTTCACCAGACTGCCATGACTTCTCAAATATTACAATGGCTTAACTACTTCATCTGCCATTTCCCTCAGGACTCACAGATGCATTTCATCAGGTTCCATGGATGTGTGCACCTTCATATTCCTTAAATGTTCTTGAATCTGATCTTCCCCTTACAGCAAGTAGTTCTTCATTCTCCCAGTACCTGCATTCTGCAACTCGGGCAGTGTGGCTGGAGCTCTTGCCAGTGAAGACTGAGGCAAAAAAGTCACTGAGTACCTCAGCCTTCTCCATGTCCCAGGCAACAAGTCTCATATTACCTTCCAGCAAGGGTCTACATTCTCCCTACTCTTCCTTTTATCCCAACTTTTATCTTTCTCCTACCTTCCTCTGGAAGCATTTTCCTCTTAGTCCTAGTGAAAGGCAATGAAGCCTGCTGCAAACTATGTGGTCACTTGGCAGATGATTTTGTTCTGACATTGGCTGTCAGCCCGTGCACCTGCTCCCAAACACACTGTCCCTGCTCATTACCTAAATCTACCATTTGGCCCCAACTGCCACACATGAGCTAGTCTCATTGTGAGCTAAAGCAACGGCTTTGACAGACCTACATCATCACCAGCAAAATAACTGCATCACAGCTCCCATAATCAGTGGCAATGTGATGACCTTCGAAAATAATTGAGACAAGAAATCCATGATAAAAGGCAAGTAAATCATAACTTAGGAAGTGATGAGGCATTAAAAATGACATATATCGAGTACTTAATATGCATTAGGCAAGCATATGAATTTCCAAACCTAATCACTGTGATTTCAAAAATGACTGTTTCTGTCTGAAACAAGCAACGTGAAGATACACACTTTCTTTTTTTTGCTGTCTAGGAGCTTCTTAATACACACTACAATAATGACAGTTACTAAGGTGGAGAAGAGAAACCATATTCTTTTGTACTGGGTCACATCTGGAGTAACACTGCTTTCAGTTACAGTAACTTTCTTTTGCTTCAAACCTGGTTACTGCAAAGCACTGAACTTGAAACTGCCTTATGGGAAAGTAATAGGTAATTTTCATTTGATCCTGCATGGGACAGTCTCTTACTGACCTTAACAGAAAGCATGCACACCAGTGTAGTATGTCTTCTACACATCACACCTGCACCAACTTTCCATACCTCCTAGATCATAGATCCAGAGCTACCCATTGCTAGGAGCTAGGAGAATATTCCAGGGAACTAAGCATGTTTCAACATGTTTATGCTTGCCCTCTCCTTACACAAGTTTATATGTCTGATCTTGGCCATCTCCAGAGACAAGATACTGGGATAGACCAAAATTAAGTGTAATCCAGAACTGCTGCTCTTAAGCAACTATTCTGACATAAACACCCAAGTAGGTAACTTTTGTAGTGTGGCATTAAAGCAGCAAACCACTCAAGTCTCTGAAGTTAGCTACTTTGAAAATTACTCATTTCAGCCTTCAGCAGGTCTTGTGTTCACTCACACTGTGCCATTGCTAAACCTTGGGAAGAAATTCTTAGGGAAGAGGACATATTCTCAAAGGGACTGTCACTCGGCTCCAAGATCAAAACTGAAGTGGGCTCTTCCATTTTCTTTCTTCCAACACAACCAAATGGCCTGCCAGTTCTTTCACTTGAAACAATAATAAAACATTTATATTTAATGACTAAAAGAAAAGATGGCAAATATAGATAGAGCATGCTAGATGCAGCATGCTAATAAAGTTAGTCATAGAATATATGCTTGCATCGATTGATGAGAGAAGAGTGAGGACAGGACCCAGGCAATTCTTTTCTGTGTACATGTAATTTGCTCACATTTCAAATTCCTCTTGCAACTTCTGTTTCAGCACCATTGTATTATTACCCTGTGCTCCATTTGGGTTTATATTCACCCTCTTCCTGGTTTGCTTCTAGGAAAGATAGACACGTTGTGATATGGTTCCTACACAACAATCTTTCTCCTTCTAATCTGGATTCCAGTTTTAACTATTCTGATCTTTTGTGTTGTCTTCACATGAAGATTTAAAAGCTGTAGGAAATTAAGGCCATTCTTTTCATCAGGAGTACTGATAAGCTGCAATGACAGTTTTTTGTATTTCCTCAAATATTGGAGTAGTTAGCTTATAAAGACAAGATAAACATCATGCCACTATTTTTTATTTGCTATAATCAGTCAGCATCTGAAACAAAACCAAACACACTTTGGAATGCCTTTTTTCTATAGGAATAATCAACATTGTACTAAGCTACAATTAATATCAAGGGTAGCTAACACACTCTGGCATTAATGGTCCCACCTTGAGCAGAGGAGGGCTAACTAAAGGATGCACAATCTTGACAAACACAAAAGGGACTTTTCTACAGTATGTGCACGCACACACCACTAAAGAAAACAATCTCCACTTCATAGGGCAGGCAGGCAAAAGCCATACTTTTTATTTAAGTTTAAAATAACAAATACTCACCTACATCACAGTATACTGCTTAGTTAATCACTTCTGCTTTAAATTCTGTGCTTTCATTTCATGTGTCTACATTTTGCAATTGTGTACACGCTGCAAAATTAACTTTGTATATTTAGCATATGTGCATATCCTTTAGAGCTTAATATTACACTGAAATAAAAAGAAATCTTGAATTTAAGGTACTGAAAGCAATCAATAAAATTCCACTGGAAAAAAACAGTACAAATGTTTCTTGCAGCACAGTACTCTTAACTTTATGTGCCATTTTAATGCCATAATTTTCAATTATTGACTGTATAAAGAGATGCCTAGGGAAAAAAAATATCCAGAATGCCATTTCTAAGTCTGTTAAACTCTGGTGATTTATGATATATGTACAGTATATAAATATATTTATGTATATATGTACATATATATTGGTTAACATTCATTATAAATAGAATTGTGTTCACTTAAGGAGTATAAAAATAGCCATTTTCCTGGGAACATGCAAAGACAGTATGCTCTCTCACCTAATCTATAAAACCCTAAACAACAAAACCTTTAGCTCTGGCTTTCTATAAATATAATTTTTAATTGAAGACTTTCAGCTGATTTAACTGCAAAGAAAGTTTTTCCAGTAAAGATACAAAATCTGTTTGATGCAAGCTATAGTTAAGCTCAAACACAGTATATTCTGGGTTATTTACTTTCAAGTATTTTTCCCACGTGCGCTAAATCTGGACACACTAATTTTTTTTTTCTTTTACAGTAAAATATTCAGCTCTAAACACTAAAAGCCGAATTACACACAATCTGGCATGCTCGCATTGCAGAGAAAAGGCTCTCCTCTACACTACACCTATGTGGCAGGCTGTTCTAATATGGCTATTTGTGCTCCAGATCTTTTGTTCATTGCAAAGCATTACCAAGACTCCCATATTGTAGATACTTAAGGCCAGAAGAAAGAGTACTACAACCACTGAAGTCTCATCTCCTGCTCACGGAAATTCCCTCTGAGGTCCCTGCATTCAGCACAGTGACTGGTAGCTGGACTAAAATACCTCTCTTGTTACAGCCAAAGAGGTTCCAGCTTTGAAGTTGAGCGAGATCTTGACTTTTTAGTGACTTTTCCCAAGGGGAAAAAAATTCGGTTCCATCTGAACCAAATGTGACATTTTTCCTTTTTTCTTGTCATATGAAAAACTGAAAAATCATTTTGCCCTGAAGCATTCCCTTTTCCTCTAAAGTGCTTTAGTACTAGTTAGAAAAGCAAAAGAAGAAAAAGGGCTACGTTCAAAGGTGATACTATTTCTGTTCCTCCATTTACCTATCAGCTCAGCGGAGAGTACACACTGGGTTGGACTGTAGAAGAAACCACGTTGAGTCCTTCTGCTGAATAGATTTCAATCATCTACTAGGAGAATGGCATAAGGACATGACTATGCCAACTGTGGCATATGCTGACTCTTTTTCATCCCATTTCACATAGCTAAAAATGCACTCCTACCCATTTCAGAGAACAGAGGACTGAAATGCAGCTGTCCCCCTTCCCTACTATCCCATCTCACCCAGCACTTTGAACTGGTCTTGCTATCTCTCAGTTTACAAAAGTATTTTATACAAACAGCATGGAAGACTCAAGGCACACTCTCTTCAGGACAACATTTTTCTTTTGATTAGGTGACCTTTTAACAAAGTAGGAAATTTGAACGTAAATGGCATGGACAAAGGAGGGACCAGAGCCTTTTTTTTTCATTCCTAGAATTATTATCTGCATCTGCAAGTTACTGGGTAATAGAGGGATGATCTAGATACTCCTACCTCCAGGAGATCTATAGATACTACTCTGAAAATGTTTTCCAGATTAAGATATTTGGTGTTTGGATTTAATTTGTGACTACACTTTGGATAATCAAAAGTGCACATCCCAAAATTTGCTCTGTCCTCCAGCTGCAAGATGGGGTGTGCAATTAAATGAGTTGGATGTCAGTGAAGGCCTACTCTCCTAAACATGTTGGATGAAGGTGCTTGTGCAAACCTTTCTCTCTGGCACCTCTGAAAGCAGTACACCTAACTCCTTATCCCTCAAGCAAAATGGCCTAATGTTCCCAGCCACATCCTACATTTTTTCCCTATTCCCAGGGTGGCTCCCACATTTTTCCCAGAAGTCTTTTCTATGTCAGAAATGATGAGTCCTTGTTAAAGTAGCACAGTCTTCCAGCTTTTATATTTTCAGAAAAAAAATATGAGGCATTCTATTTCTTATGGTAAGTAGCATAAATGCACCAAACAATGGTTTGGATACCCCTGTATTAATTGTTTAGAGAGCTGTCATTGGAAGTTGGGGACTGGGAAGTCACAAAGGGCTCGTTTGCCTTCTGATCATCCTTCATGGAGGCTGCTTGGTCTGAGATGGAAGAGAAGGAGAGCTGGTCATGTTCCATTATATTCACTTGGTCCTCTTCCTTGTCCTTCTTCACATAAAACAACTTCCTAAACTTTTTCAGCTCATGGAGCTCACAGAAAGTCTCAAGAACCACCAACATTGCAATAAGGCCCAGCAACAGATAACCTAGGTGCAAAAAAAAGAAAGAAAAAAGTGTTTCAATTATTAACAAATTAAGTGGGGCTGGAACGCTTTAACCCTGTAACTTTTCCCATCCCTGTCATCTCCAAACAGTATGTTAATTTCCTTTATGACCCAGTTTCAGAGCTCTGTAATGCACTTTAGATTGTCAAATCCTATTTTTCTATTTTCATTCTACAATCAAAAAGAACCCACATAAAAACCCCCAAAAGTAACACTAGTGGCTTTAAGTTTTGTTACCACTGTACAGGGGTAAAGACATTACATGAAACATAATACTAAAGTTTACCACATGCATGCTCCCCCACTTATTTACTACCTTCATGATTAAGCGCTCTTCAAAAGATTTTCCCTTAACATCCCTACATGTTACAAATCGAAGGCACAATGCGACAGGTAAATATGGTTATTTGTTGTTTGTACCAGTTTAGCAGGACAAATCACTTATATTTCATGAAAACTTTTGAATTCTTTTCCTTGGAAATTATAAGAAAGTATCCAACACCCTGAAATGAACGGGAGAACAAAGCAACCAGAAATGCGTGCAAACCCAATAAAATAAAAATAAAACCCCTATAAAATTACTCCTATTTTAAAAACCCAATGAAGCTGCTATATCTGGTAACACCTTGAAGATTATTTGCAATGTTTTACTAATATACATAAACTATCCAAACCTGGAAGTGTTACTTGAATTGTATTACTGATGACTTTGGTGCTGTACCGACTGATTTTTAAAGGTAATAGCTCTCATACACTGAGACTTTTGGAAATGGAGCTTCATATGGTTAATAGCTCGCTGTGCTTTTTTTTTTTCCTCTCCAAACGTACGCTTCTTTTTCCTTTTAGTATTTCCTGAAATTTATTTCCTAAGTGGTTTAAATTTTGAAAAAGGATAATTTGAGCCGTAATTTTTCTTCTGACTTTGAGCCTTCAGAATAGCTAGAATATTTACAAGGCCCTTACTATGTGTGACTTTCTCCATCCACTTCATCATTTAGCATCCCTATATCTACTCTGCTGATCAACAGGGTAATGATTAAAAGCTACTGCTGGTAAGTTAAACACAATGGGTAGAAGCAGAAATCTCCAGCAATGAAGGCAGGAGAATAAAGTGTTCTGTTGGCTGGTTCAAAACCTTGCTTCACAGAATGAAAATTCAAGGCCCAATCTCTCTTTAGATAAAACACAAAACCAAGTTCATGGATACTTTACCCATGTTTAGATCGTACATAGGCAGAGACAAATGCACACCAGCCTAAGAAGGGGACCTGACAGGAAAGGTTTGGTTTGGCCATTCAGCTCTTTTAGGTGGTGCGTCTGATGAGCCAGAACTGCGCAGACTGAAGCTGTACCAGAAGCTGGGATGCTTCAAAGCACTGTCACTGGAGAATACTGCCCTCAGCATACATTAATTCAGACGCCAACACAAAGATAATTTTCTTAGCTCTACTTTGATAAAATCACTGATCAATGTGCCTTTCCTTCTGTGTCAAATGTAATGAAACAATTTAAATATAACATTTGTGGTCTTGCTTTGCTATCATCTTTGTCTACTTGTATCTGACAGCTGGCATGTACCAATGCCAGCTTCAGCTACCGTCTGTTACAACTAGAGTCAGAAACTTTGCTCTTCTGCCTCATTTCCTATTGCTCCTCAATTCATGTCTGTCCACCTCTCATCTCACCTTATGAGATCATCTTCCTGGCTCTGTGATGCACTGAAATTTTAGCCCAAGATGCTCATAACCATTTTCATAACAATAATGTGAGAACTCTTTTTCTACTAGTAATAAGAGTAATTAGCTATGGTTTAGCACAATGGAATTCTGGCTTTAGCTTTTTCTTTCTTAACTAAGAAAACTAACCTTATTTAAAGGTTTTCTCCTTGCGCAGCTACCTACAAATGCCCACTTCGCTAGCTGACAACTCATAAAATCACCATCTGCAGAATGGAGAGGGAAAGTCTCTTTTTTTTTTTTTTTTTAATTATGATTATAATGTGCCTTTTATTTAGCTGGTTAGTTTGACACTTACACGTAATCCCAATTTTATATAGCTCCCGGAATTTTTGATTGTAGCCTTCTCCTGGCACATAGTCTCCAAGGCCAATAGTGCTCAGGGAAATGAAACAAAAGTAAAAAGATTCCAAAAAATTCCAGTCATCTTCCAGAACAGAAAATATTGCTGCTGGGATTAAGAAGAAGCACGAGACAGTGATGAACCCAAGGACTATAGCGTGGATGATTGCAACAATCTGTTTGGAGAAGCCCCAGCGAATGTGGAAATACAGGACAGGCCGCCTGGTGACATATACAATTATGCGCTGTACCACTGCTGTCAGGAAAAGCAGTGTAAATGGGATCCCAATCACTGAGTAGATGATGCAGAAGGCCTTTCCTCCATCAGATAAAGGCACTGTGTGTCCATAACCTGGAAGAAAGCAAAGGAGGCACAGGTTGAGCTGAAGCTGTCAGCTCACATACCAATTTGATATTGGCTATACTGTGTGAGAAACCCCTCCTTCCCCTCTCATAAACGCTTCACTATTGCTAATTCTGAATTTTGCTACTCTTCACAAATGCCATTCAAAGGTCTGTTTTAAGCAGACAAACAAAGCCTAAGCACTAGCAATAAGAAAGTAAGTAAATAAATAAATTTATATTTCAAAATTGTGAACGTAGTTGTATAAGAGCTTGTTTTGGAGAAGGAAGTAATACCTAGTCAGGAGTGAGAGCCTATGCCAGGAAATCTGTGTTTTATTCTGGGTTTTCCTGCTGACTTTTTTGTTTAATTTTACAAAATAATGTAGCTTTTTTTACCCACCTTATTAAGTGGAATAATCCATACTTCAGCAAAAAGTTCCTACTTTTACTTTGTAGCAACTTTACGTGAAAATCATTTAAATTACGTTGAATATTACAATCAGCATCCACGCTACATACTTCCATGCTTCTGCAGGGTGTTTAGACGATGATCCAACAAAGATATCTAAAAGCAGAACAAATATCTTCACAGCAAAACTCCTGGGATCCAACCATTGTGGCTGGATTTTGTAAATGGCTAGCCATTTACACACCAGAGGTATCAACAGTGATCTGTCCAGAGTGCAGGAATGCATCTACTAGGGTACAGGCTTATAATGGCCAGCAATCTCAATTCCACAACAGTGTGCAAAATACTTGTAGCCAGCACAAGCAGCTATTCTGCCAAAGCACAATCTGCCAGTCAGCCTGGTTCTAAATGTAAATCATAGGCACGGAAAAGAACATTAAATCCAGCATAAACCAGGAATGCTTTCTTCTGTTTGCCACCCAAAAAAGTATTTTGTTTTCATTGCAGCAAGGAAGAGGAAATCTCTTGACATCTAGTTTGGGCACTCTTTACACTGATATCCAGCCAAGCAAGTGCAGACAGGCCCCAGTAATTCTGCAGCCCCAAATCTGCCAGCTCATTCAGGTTATGTTAGTCCTGTACAACAAGGCATTTTCCACAGCTACTGCAACTAGCTGTCTTGAGAAGCCCAGTGCACACAGGGTTATGCTGCTTCTACTTTCTGAACTGGGGTCACTCTGCACTCACCCAGTCTGCCCAGTGCAACACTGGACCAAGCAGATATTCCCCAAAGTCTCCTGGGAACTCCCTAACTGCTCCCCTGTGAAACCAGCTGCTCTGCAAGCGCCTTCAGGTTTTATAAGAACGCAAGATATTTCCCCTCTACATTAATGAATTTTATAGTAGAAGCATTACTCTTTTAAGTTTTCCTGTGGGGTAAGAAAAGCAAATGTTCTTTTTATTTAAGATGCAGAGACACTTCCAGACAAGGAAGGGCGGGCAAAACGTCTTATCACTGTGACACACAAAGTCTTAGAAAAGAAAAACGAGGCATAGTTTCTCCATGTTAGCTAACTCAACAGGAAACTTCATTTTTATTTGAATTTTAATGACATTATGAATAATTTACCCAAGCTCAGTCTTTTGAACCACAGAACAGTGTACTAATTAATGGTTTTTTTTCTTGCTCACCTTCTGCTTGCTTTATTTGCTTTGAGAAACAGAACTGCACAGGGCTCACCAGATGCAGCTGAATCAGATTTATGAAGTTGCAGAAATTTCTTACCTTGTGTTCTACTTCATCCCTAATAATGCTGGACTTTTGACTGGCATTTCTGGCTGCCACTGACCTGACACTTTCTTTGCCCAGAATCTTGCCCCTCAGAGGTGTGCAAGGACCGCACTTCATAAGTGCGGGGATCCCACTTCTTAAGTGCAGAGCTCACCACCTCACATGCGAAAATATGACTGGTTTTGCTGTGAGCATGACTGAACATTTTATCCACACTCATTTTTACATACCATTTTACTGCCCTGTTGCCCTGCGGCTCACCCTTACTGCCTTAAATAATTTTGCGTCTTTAGTAAACTTTGTTACCTCACTCTTCCAGGTCATTTACAAGTTTGTTGAACTACACAAGCTCCAATACAGGCCTCCAAGGAAGAAGCCTTGTGACATTTCCCTCCTTCCAAGAACTAACCATTTTCTCCTATTCTGTTTTCTATCTTTCCCTATCTTCCCATCCATAAAGAGGGCCAGCCCCAGTTGCTTAGTGTTCTGAAAGCATTTTGCAACTACCAAGTTTGGAAGAGAAGAAAGATGCGTGCTTTGAGTAGATCACAGGGTATCTAAAACTGACGCATGGGACACAAAGGAAAAAAAGGTAATTGCAATGCTTCTTCACATCAAGGTGTCTTCTTTAAGTAGAACTATAAGTGTGTTATTTGAGAAATATGCAGATCAGATCTCACCTGGACTATCTACCTCATTCTGTATATCTATATTTAAAGAATTACACTGGAAGAAGAGCAGAGAAAGGTTATAGAAACTATCAGGGGAATAAAGACTATGAGAGGAAGATAAAAGTGGTGGCTTCCTTGGCACAGCTGAATGAAGGCTGAAAAGTGATACAGTATCTCCCTGTTAATGCATTAGCATACAAGTACTACCAAGGGAAAAGAAATGCTTTAGATGAAGAATAATATTGTCACACAAACAAATAGTTTTGACATAGCATGAATAAATTTAGTTTGGAAATTAGCAAAAGGCTTTTAAGCTTCAGAGAAGAGTTCTGGAGCAGTCATCCACTTTCAGTACTGGGGAAAGAACCCAGCTATATTTCAAATGGAGCTAGATGAAGATTTGTAACTTTATGGATGATGCAGTATAATGAGCCTATACATGACAAGCAGAAACCAACCTTGCAGACCTAGAAAGTCTCTTGCAAGTTCACTTCAGGAATAGTGGAAGAGATTATGTATCTGCTCCTTAGCTGCTAACAGTTACAGCAATGATAGTATTAAGGCACATTAACAGTTTCCAATTGAGGAGAGAATCCACTCAACCAGCAGCAGCAGCAAGACAATGACATTTTCCAAAAGCAATGGAAGAGTGATCAATGTTTGCTTGCTACTCAAGATACACAGTCACTGCTTAGGAATGATTACACTGAAAAGTTTGAGCTAAACCAGTCACAATTTGTAAGGCTATGGCAAGTGAGGAGGAAAAAGATCCATTTTTCCCCCCATATGAAATTGCTTTATGTGACCCTTCCTAACAATCCCTATAATCGTAGTCATCACTGTGCAAAAGTCAGTAAAAAAGCTCAACATAGCCGTACATTAAAAAGAAGAAATTACAGATCTGAGGCAGGAGATACTCCATGTTTGCTTTCAGACGCTTCAGCCCTATTGCCTCCCATCTCTGCTCCTGAACCAGTGTGTAGCTTCTTCACTGTAACCTTCTCAGGGAAATTCCCTTCTACAATCTCTCCATAAAGTGGCCTAGCACATGCTAGTTCTACATAAATGATTGGTAATAAAAAGTATGCCAATTTGGTCTTTTCAGTGAAAACCGCAACATTCAAATGCATTACAACTGCAATTCTGATACTCTTTTTGTTAGGAAAAAAGGATGCTCACAAAAAGAGGATCACTTATGAAGATATTTCTTTATTCTGCCAAGGAGACTTACTATGGGTGACTAGAATTAAATTGCTCATGTAGCATATCAGATAACTCTATTACTGATTATGAAGACAGACAAGATTTACTGAATGCTGTATTTTCATATGTATAATGCAAATATCAGATAACAATCACCCAGTTTAAAAGCACTGACCTTTAAAAAATCAGACCCTCAGACAACCTGCCCAGACTCAGAAGCAAAGCAACACCAGAGATAAAAGGATATTACTCACATATAATCTCTTGTATTGTCTATTCATTGCTTAGTGGTACCATTCCGTAAGAAAAACTCACAGAAAAAAAACCCAAAAAAACCCACATGCAAGACCAGCAGGATTTGCCAAATTAAGTAAGATCAATGCTCCACCTAGTTCAGTGTGTTGAGACAGACCATGTTTGATTGATCATACAAACAGCAAAACCCCACAAGATCTAGATGGTTGAGTTTCAGTTCTATTTTTACATGGGGATTTTTTCCTTAAAAGTAATTTACTCTCTTATGATTTAGAAGACTTCTTCTGCCATAAGTTTACATATATACATATACAAAATGTCTTTATCTGTTCTGATGTAATTTTGATTGTCATCATAGTCTACAAAAGTGCTTATTTAAAAATAATTTAAGATGCTTAAATCTTTTCACATTGATCTCGTTGCTGCAAATTATGCAAGTCAATTATGCGTTCAATAAAATACCTACTCTTCCATTTGCTGTCTTTCAAGTCAGTCTTTTGCTCTTTTACCTTTCTAAAAAGGCTTTGTCATGACTTCTCCGTACTTTTTAGTGGTTCGTATCCCTCTTTTGCAAGTTCCTTTAGTTATTTTCTCTTCTGTCTTACCTGTGTCTAATTGTTCCTGTTTGATCACTTTGTAGAGAAATATGAAGAACTGATCATTGTATTCCAGGTAAGATATCTTTTCTCCCTCCATTTTTATATACCATCACACTTTGTTTTTCAGAGTCTCTAGGGAGCTTACAAGAACATCCAACACGTAACAGCCTATGTCAAACCCAGCATTGCGTACTAGTATTTCGTAATAGTCTTCCATCCTGTGTTAGCTTGGTACTTGTTGGCACTGGTTGCTCTCTCCTTTCATTCTTCTCAGATACAGTTTCGACCAGTAAGCAGTTTGATATCATAGAATCACAGAATAGTTAGGGTTGGAAAAGACCTCAAGATCATATAGTTCCAACCCCCATTACTGCTTTGTCTCTTCATAGTTCGGTCCTTCCCACAGCTTGTTAACTGGTCTTCTCTGTTAAGAGACAGTGGCCATACAGGTATTCTGGGACTGAATTGAGTAGTGCCACAGTGCAGGGGTGCCGCAGTTTTGTGTTCTGATAACCCAGCCTGGACTTCCACACAGAAGTTCCCAGAGGCTGCTTTGAAGGGTGAATGCTTGAATGTGTAAGTGGATCTGGCATCAGGTGAGGCACCAATCAGAGGTGTCATGGTATTGGAAAAGTTTCCCCACAGCCAGCCTCTCTTAGGCTATGGTGATGAAGCCTGCAAGCATGCAGGCTGCAGCACTAGCTCCTTCTCTTGCCCCTCAGCTACAGTCCCAGGGTATCTGCTGTCCATGATTGTTCTCATGGGCTGGTCCCACGAAGGGGAACCACCATCCACAGCATTAAAGCTCACTTCTCTCCCTTTATGAATTAAACAGTCAATGGTTTTGTGTTGTCGGTTTTCTCCTGCCAGGCGCTGTTCTCCCTCTCTCACAGATTTTGTCAAGCCATTGCTCCCTCTGGTCCTCCTAGGCCCAGATGACCCTGCTGCAACACCACCAGCCCTATGTGGCACCACCAAGTTTCTCAGGGTGTGGAAAGGGTTATCTTCAGCACACCCAGTGTCCTCCCCAACAAACCCATTCAGATGGCAGAGTCATAACACACAATTCCAATGCAGCAGTGCAACATGACAAGCATGCTCATCCCTTTGCGGGTTTCAGTCAGTGTCTCTGAAGAGAAGCCAGCTGTTTAAGGCTGTTCATAATCTCAAAATGCCCCATAGATGAAGTTAATCATGTGCTACGTATTAAAGTCATGCAAAAATCTTTCATTCATCCCAAGTGTAACATGACTCACTGGAATATGATGATGACGACAATGAAGGGCAATGACAGTAATTACATAATTTATACATTAATTTTTACAAACCTTTGACTTTTTCTGCTGTGTTTAACAGTGAAATACATCCCTACTCATAACTGGTCTATGATCTCCTCAGATAAAAAGAACTGTCAGGTGATGGTAGAGCCGTGTTGTAAGAGATCACAAGGAAGTCTCAGTATTTTTTCCCCACTGGAAGGAAGAGCATAGCAGCAACCAAAGTAATCAGAAACTTGCCCTACAGAGCTCAAACCAACATTATGATTGAAGTACTTGATTAGGAAGTTTATGTCAAGTATAGCAGCTGACCAGGCCATAAATTTGCAAGCAAAAGGTCACCTACCATACAATACGACATCAGTTATAAAAATGTATGTCATACAATGCAGCATGCCTACACATGCCAAAGCATCTGCTCAGAATCAAATGATTTCAGAAAAGGTATTTTGCTGTTTCTACTTCTAGGGTGTGCTCTGGCAAGGACCAGTTGTAAAGATAGCTGATAGGTAGTTAAACCAGCCTGTTAGCACACTGTTGCACATAAAAGCCTTTCTTCCCTACAACAGAGAGAAAAAGGAACGTAAAGGACTGTAGACAGACATACAAACTGGTCCATAGCTAAATATGCGCAAAACAGTTGCACTGTGCTGCCAGAAAAGACTCCAGCACTCAGTCAGAGGTTTAAGACACAGCAATACCATTAAAAACAGATATTAAAACAGAGTTATATGTTAAAAAGTGGTGAAAATTAGAAGCTCACCCACACAGTTTTGTTAAACAGACCTGAGAACTCTGAATTCCAGCCAGGCTGAGATAAACTTCCCTACATGGCAGAGAGGAGGAGGGAAAAAAAACCACTATGATAAGCACTTTTAAGCAGAAGTACATTCTGATGTTACATTTTGCTACCTTCTCAGTTGGCTAGTGGAACTGGGTTTGTGTGCATTGGAAAGGAAGAAGGAAGAGGCACTGTAAACTGAACTGATGAAATCATCTGGGTTTAAAAAAACCAAACAAACCCAACAACCCAAACAAAAAACCTCCAAACAAACAAAGCAACAACAACAAAGAGGGAAAGTGATGAGGAGCAGACTTGTTGGAGACCTAGTTCATTTCACTAATAAAAGCTTACAGCACAGCACAAAATGAGGGAGGTGATGAAGGGTGTGGCAGAAACCTCTTAAACCAGTTTTGCCACTAAAAATACCCATTCATTAGGTTCATCCTCACACAGCACCAATAAGGGTGACTTAAACTTCCAGCTGAGGTGATTTAGTATGGTGCTATTCCAGCTTCCTTCAATAACAGTATGTCCCTCAAACCTCACTAGAAGTTGTAAAAACATATTTAGACAATTAAATTAACCGTATTAGTTCTTTGTTATAATGATTTCTCACATAATCACTTCTCAGAATAAAATTGTTTTGTTAATTTCTAGCATCTGCTCTACCAGATATTTGCAAATATCTAGTAGGGACTTCCTCCCCTAAACAGAGATTCCAACACACTGATTTGCATGTATCTACTAATGGTACGTGGTTTTAGCTCCTTCTGAGACTGTCCTTTGCTGCCACTAGTTATCAAAGCCAAAGGCTACTAATTTCTCAGTGTTCTTTAGCTATATTTAGAGTTGCCTTGTAAAGGACCAGGTTCTTACAATCAGCTCACAAATGTCTCTTGCTCCACCAAGAAAGGCTGAAATAGCTTTTAACTTAGCTTAGTAATAAGGTTGTATGAGTAATTTGGCTAGCTGTCAGCAACAGCTGAACCCAAGAACCAAGCCAATGGCATGGATATTTTGGCTGCCATGTTAAAAAAAGTTTGAAAACCAATTTCTACCAGAACAGCTGCATGTCAACATTTTTATCTTGCAAAGCATATGAAGTCTGCCGTGCCTGTTCCTGCACAGGAAGCAGTATTTCACCTGCCCAAATAAACCAAGCTAGAAACTGCATCCACATACGCTGGGAAAAGGGGACACTGATGAATGAAACTGAGGAAAATGTTTGTATGAGGGCAACTGATATTTCCACACCATTTATGTGAATACACTGAGATAAACAGCTTGCTTTATGGTCTTATATCTGGTACTGTTTAAGCTGTCCAAGGATCTGTACCAGTGCAGGCAAAACACTGATGTTTAGTTCCTGCTATCACTAACACAATCCGGGTCAGCCTTAAATAACTGGTGTGACAGTGGATACAGCTACATGATGACATGTAACACATCCACATTCAGAAAGCATGGCGACTGTTAATCATAAATAAAGAAACAAAACAAACATCTCATGCTGGGAGCAAGAGTAATGATTCTAATTTCCTACTGAGCATGTTCTTAGCACTCTGAAAAGTGCTAAACCCCTTTCTTGCAGTAAACCCAATCTCAACTCCATCTGGGAGTCCCACATGAAAAGCAAGCAAAAGCTCTTACTGACCTATACCTATGTGCAGGGTGGCACTTCTGGTGGAAAAGCACCTCTATAGAAATAAATAATTACCCATATAAAAATACATATATATATATAAAAATCAGTACTTAAGAAATAATGTGTGCAATGTAATAATCATTTAGAACTTAATACATTAATAAATATTTAGAACCAAACTATCAAATTATTTTCTTTTTAGTTATTGTATACTTACTGTCCTACCAAACCAGGATAAAAATATTTCCTTGTCCTCAAAACATACAACTTCAGTATAAAATGCAAGGCAGCCAGCGAACACAAATGGAAAGGTGGAAAAGAATGAGATGATACTGGACAGTGTGTGGCACAACAGCATCCATATGCCACCTGCATCACCTCTACTAAACCACTCTTTCAAATATTCATATACACTGATGAGCTCCCCTCCGAGCCTTCTCTTCTCCGGGCTGAACAATCCCACTCTCTCCCACCCCACACAGGAGAGACACTCCAGTCCTTTCATCACCTTAGCAGCCCCTTTGCTAGACTCTCTTCAGTAGCTCTGTACCTTTTTGTTCCAACCTAGTTGCTGATACTGGAGAATTATCTGTTTTGACGAGATATTTCTGTACCCTGTATATTAAGGTTGCTGTGAACTTTTATATATATAAATGTGAGATACAGGAGGCTGGAATATTGATGTTGTGGACTGGGCAAGTCTTTCCAATCCCATTTTTTATTCAATTATGCAGCAGGAGGTACACCATCATCTTTAATATCCAGGAAAAATGACAACAAAGCACAAATCTTTTATTCCTTTCTTCAAATTCTGACATACTTTCATATGACTCAGAAATGTTTTCTCTCACGTAAAGATTAAAATATAGACATGTCTTTTCAAGCTAGGAAAAAAAAAAAACATGCTTTTGAAGTTAGCTGCTCTCGTGACCCACAAACAGTCTCATAAAAGTGCATGTTAAAAACATTTTTCAATCAAATTTGACAAAACATGAAGCAGCGCAAGTACCCTGTTGTCATTTCATTTCTGTTGTCATTTTTTGGACCCCTGTAAATTAGATATTTAAAGAAGATGACATTCCATTTTATAAAATGTGATCATTTTTGATACTCTTCATGTCCCACGGAAGCAATAGGAGAAATTACAAGATATGATGATGAAGAATATGGTTTTCTGTTGTTGAGCTTGTCAGCAAAACCAGTCCTTTAAACCATCCAAACAGTTTGGTTTCAGCAGATGAGATCTTATTCTAAAAATCTCATGTGAATGTAATGAAAAAAAGCAACATTTGATCATATTACTTAAAGGATCAAGTATCTGCCAAATCCTGTCCAGAATGTACTATTCTGACTATTGGAATGTAAAATATAGCAACAGAAAAAAAAGAAAACAAAATTATTAGAATTGCATTGTTACCTTGTTTACATCAGTACTGCAGCATATTAGATGTGGATCTGTAGAGTGGAATACTTCATAGTATGGACCTAAATTCATCATTATATTTAGGGAAGCCAGAGTTTATTTCAGATTTGCTCTACTTTGTTAGCAAAAACTAGATGCCAAGTCATAGACACATAGAGGTGTGTCCCACTGCTCTCATAGAGTGTCTGTTTCAGGTTGTTGCACTGAAAAGAATTCCAGTTTGCACACTCCAAATCTGCTCCACAAGTTTGAACCAAAAGTAGGAAGTGGATATAATCTGGAGATCTGTTCTTCACTCTTCATCTGAACCAAAACACTACTGTAGGGCCAGGAAAGCTGGCATACTTCACAATTTGAAGCTGAAGTTAACAGCACTTCTCAAGTATTAGCTCCTGCATTTGTGTTCAGCAGGGCAACACCAGAGCACTTTAAAAGCACGGTTTCCAGTATGTGAAGCATTTTCACTTCTCTGAAAGGGCTCCAGATTTTTGGAGGAAAGACTTTCACTTACAGTTTCTGAATTGCTGTCATGACTCAATAATATGAATGACAACATTATTAACACTCTGTGAGGCTACCTGAAACACAGATCCCTTGAGAACATGCAAGGATGCTCCATGAAGTGAAGGGAAACTAGATATAGCCCTGGGCCAAATCAAAGAAATATTAATATTTTCTAATTCTGACCCAGACATTCTATGCTTCCTTTCATCAGAAAGTTCATCCATGTCTTGCTTACACCACCATGCAAGGCAGTGTACACCAGATGCAAAGACTAGTCTGATGGGCATATGGAATGGCTAGCAAGCCAGCAACTGCCGTTTTAAACAGTATTTACCCACAGTTACTACTTAATGAAGTGAAAAACATTCCAACTGTACAGCCATAATGCTAATGATGAAGTCATTCCCATGCCAGCAGTTAAGATCCCTATGGGAGTGTTATAAGGAAGTGCTCAGTACAGATACTGCAGAGTAGAAGGATGAGTTATACTAGAGCAGTGTAACAATAGATGGAATCCACTGCACAGGAGTCAAATGTAGACAAAAGTACAGAAATTAGCATGTCCCTCCCACATCTGAGATGATTATTATTGAGAGTTTGGGGAAACACTATCTCTTCTCAACAAAAGTATCAGAGAGAAATACAACCCAAAACCAATAACTTTAAGTGGAAAACGATAGCATTTTTCACGTCATACTGCCTGACACCAGATCTTGCTAATCTTGCCTGGATACATCATGTACGAGTGAAACAGAGATCATCAACCCAAGGGAACTGTTAGACCCTTCCACCACAGACTACGTGAAAGCACGCATTGCTTGTCACCATAACGGGACCTACCATGCGTGAGACAAGGGCAGCAGGACTCCAGGTAAAGGCACATACTCCATTTGAGGACTACTAAGCAAGCCTTTAGAAAGGACATGCTATCTACAGGAAGACACTTCTCCACACATTCAGCTGGCAAACTTTTCCCACTTCTCCTGTGAGAGCCAAGTTTTCAAACCCTAGCTGTAAGCTGCACAGCTCCTATCAAACTGTCCATTAAGAAACTCCTTTTTGTTGTGACATGCTAAACCTTCAGCCTGACATGAGGTTCTTGTGGGCTAGACCTGTGCTCCCACAGAGCCCAACTTCAGTTATGTTTTTTGAATTGACATGTCATTAAAAAAGACTTCACGCCCTGCCATATACTTCACATAGTGCTGAGCCCCAGAACAGACTAAATATGAGAGTGTCTTCTGCAGACAGAGGTCCGCTAAACCTCTGTGGCAAAAGCATTCAAGTTCACTTCTATTAAGAGACAGAGAGGCATTTCTGGGTTTGTTGTTTGGGTTTGGGGTTTTTATCTTGTTTTTTAAAATTTGACAGGATTTTTATTTTTAAACCCAAAGTCTTCATACTAGAAATTGGTTCTGCTTAGTGCTATCCTGGATTTAAGACCCTGAAAAGGCTAAAACACAATCAAAGCAGGATCCATCTGGTGTTGGGATATTTTTCCCGACACAGATGTCTCAATAACAGTACATTTCTAGAAATACATATCCAAAAACCCAATCACATTTTTAGATCTACTTCTAGCAAAGATTTAGCATAAGAAACCTATATCTTGTTTCAACAGTTAATTTCCCTGTTATCTCATATTCATTTATTCCATAGAGGAAAAAAGAAAATTATGAAAGTCTGCTGAATAAAATGCAACTAACAGGTCAAAAGTATGGTGAGATTTCCTGAGGGCTCTTCTCAGAACTCAGCCAGAAAAATTCCAATTATTCTTTTATTGGTTTACTTGCCTGCTAGGCAACAGATGGTCAAAAATCTGTATCAAAGTAGGGCCCCTCCACACACACACTACTTCATTATGAATGTTTCCTGATGGAAAAAACTGTAAGGCTCCAAAATTTAAATTTGATAATTTAAACATTTTGCTTTACATGTAGTCCTCAGAAATGTGAGAAAATATGATGAGGTTTTGTGCTGGTCTTTTATTAAGGGTTTTTTGCACTGTTTTATTCAGCAGCACATATGCAGCAGCATTCCTACAATAATGGATTTTCAAAGCCACTGATCACCAGGATTAACATGCAGCCAAAGAAAGAGATTCATTAAGAACTTCAACACCAACTTCAGGGTACTGAAAGACGTACAAACCTTTCTGCAGTTCTTCCTGGGAATTACATCCTGAAATATTCAAAGTAGGAAAAAAGAAGTCTTAACAAGGACAATGTTTTTGCAGCAACACCAGGAAAGAGAGAACAATGCTGCCAACTAGATTTAGCCAGTAGCTTGTCCATGACAGTGATCTTTTCATTTCTCATGTTAATGTGGTAAAAAACATGACAAGACTTTCACCTTGACTGCAGCATAAAGGTGGTATATCTTACACAACACTAATACTTCCACATTTTGTCTTTTGATATGGCAGTGTCTACCTGGGAAGAAAACTCATTTTAGAAGCTAAAACGCATTTAGCATTTAACTGGCAGTAAAGCTGAGAAGATACACAGCTTCTGAATAGACTGGTAGGAGATGGAGATTTTTCTTTCTGGAAAAGGTCTGGAACCATGGTTTCATTTCACACTGCAACCTTCTCTTTCCCCATTCCCTCTAATTTTCCTGTAACAGGTTTTAAAGCTCTACCAACTACTTGAGCCTTGCACTTGAAAGACCTTGTTTATGCATGGTGTAGCCCAGGGATGCGCCAGCTGCTGCTGAGCCCAGCACCTGTGCAGTATGATACTCTGCTTGAAGCCTGGTGCAGTTCACTGGGAAGAGGTTTCAAAAAATTGGTAATTTGCATCTGTTACCATCCCAAATGCACACTGGGATAGGTCAAAAACTTTGAATGTGTTGCAGATGAACATGATTAAAGCACTGCAGTAAGTATCAAATTAGTGAAGAATACCTATCTAGTATCACTAAGTTACCATTTCTTGCACTGAAATGAGCCACAGTTGTTCTTCCTACCATCTGGGAACAAAAAGAAAGAACCAGCTGCAAATTAGTATGCTTCCCACCTCTACTTCCAAAACAAAAATTGCTTTATTGCACCACCAGAAAGAACAGAACACGAAAACAGTGAATGAAACTGGTATTGTTGGCAGTAAGGAGTTATCACACAGTATTTAAAAAATTAAACCATTTCATGCTGTGGAGTTAAAATCAAATCTGTAAGCAGCATCTTTGCATTAAAATGCAACCTCACGTGGAAGAAAATGTTATCTACTAGATACAGCAGTGGAATAGGAATTCATACTTCTAATCTTGTTATCGATTTAACATGCGTAACTCTGGGAAATTACTAGCATCAGTTCTCTTGCTTGGCAGAGGAAGACATAGTCCTTACCCACCTTCATGAGATATTTCAGTAAATCAATCAGGCATCATAATGCATTTGCATACAAATGAATCCCATTTCTGTTTTCTGTTTTAATAGTTATTTCTCAGAAATACAAAAGAATTCAACAGTACATAAAACAAAACAGAAGGTAATCAATTTAACACAAATAGCAAAAATTGCTAAAGCAACTTAACAAAACCCTATAGAGCTCAGTGCATCAGTCTCCACTTTCATACGCAGCATACTGCACCTGGAGTATTCATTTCCAACTTGAAAATAATAACAAAGAGAAATTGAGACAATATCTACACAAGGGCCAAAGTAAAATACTTTTTCAGGTAAGATGGCTTATTCTAAACTTTAAATCACAGTTCAAAATGTGACACTTGATGGTACTCTGCCATCTGAATATAGTCTAGCTGGATATACTCACAGTTTCATGCTCAAAATAAAACCTTAACTTACAAGGCCCAATGGGGAAATACTTCAACTGTTATGAGAACCAGCTTACTGAACCATAAGCAAATTTTATAGATACATTAGTCCTATTGAATCATTCACATGTTTAGGACATCCGCATAGCAAACACTATCTGTGGTAATCATAAAATTGATTAGTTCCACCGGAATCAGGATACCCAGGATAACCACAACTGTATGTCCTACCAATAAAAAAAGGGAAAGGAAAAGAACAGCACCATAGTTGCACATACCATTTATGTTCATAAGAGGATGAAATGCAGACTTTTTTGCCTATTTAGAAGAGGTTATTTAGAAATAAATAACAATGTAGCATTTAGAAAGGCAATCTACAGATACAAGACATTTAGCCAGCAATATGAAGAGCACACAAAACAATTTAAATGCTGTGTGGTTTATCAAAAACTACATTGCCTATTTAGATTAACAGCAATTTGTTTTGAAACTGCGAGCCTCTCCGGTTGCTTACAGAATCTGTCTCTTGATGTGGTATTTGCTGTTTCCAGAAATTCCAACAACTACAGGATAATTTTCCTAGTGAAAATATGTCATTCTGACATCTCAGGGACAGAATAAGGTAGCCCTGCATATAGGGAAAGCAGGCAACATTAAATCAGTAGTACAATTCACAAAAAATACTTCAACTGCCAAATCAGAATTCTGGACTCACCATGTCAGTCCAAGACATCAAAACTGACCAGTGATTTTAAGTCCCATGTCCTTAAATCCCATTTTGTTCAGATAGCACACACAGTAGAAACACTTAGCTATCACCCAGGCTGAAGAATGAATCATACAAAGGTTTCTCATGTTCAGCACCTTCCTGCCAATGCTTGCATTTGCAAACTGTGGCGAACATGAAAAAGGCTGGACTGATGCAACCTGTGATTCTAAGAAAAGCAGGATGCTGTAAGTGGCATCTCTCAGACCTCAGTATAAAGGAAAGGGGAATGTAAAACGGTTGATAATTCCAAAATAAAGGCCTAGCATTGAAGAGCAATGTGTAAATTGATAGTTATACCTTTTCAAGGGAGAAATTTCTTTGCAAGTGTCTGGCCCTACAAATGCATCCAGTTTCTTGTAACTGTCAGTGATCAGAATTTGTAAACTAGTTACAGAAACTAAACACAAGAGCATGACTGCATTACCTCCATACTAGTTGCAAAGACAATGCAATTTATCACATAACAATAGCTACCCAGTGGGAAAAAATAAAGCTCTCCTTGAGATTCATGTACCTGAGGTATATCAGACAGAAGTATTTTAGTGGCGGTATCTGTATTAACGAAGAGGAGTCTTGTACAGTTCTTTCAGCTTTGTTAGTTGTCAGTTTAATCTTGCTTGAAATAATGCTGCTTCACAAGGGGCAGCCAGCAACTGTCAGATACATTAGCATTACAGGAAACACATTCTTAGGTTACCGGTTCCTTTCTTACATCTACTGTTAATTTGGCCATGCATTTTTGACTCTGTGTTTTCACTAAGTTGTTACACGAAATGTCTAATGTAACGCCTGAGTTACTGCTGAGAAAGAAGATCCTTTACTCCAAGTGGGTCTACCCCTTCTTGCACTGGCTATAGTTTACCTGACTGCAATAACTTAGAGCAAACTAATCCTGCAGAAAGTGAGTATGTTTCTTCCAGTCAGACAAAATGACTTGGCTTACTGTTGTGATCCAGTGGGCAACAGTCCAAGCGCAGGGAACAAGTTTGGATCATAGGGTGGGAAGCTGGAGTCCAAGACATCTTCCTTCCACTGGCAAAGCTGTTAAGTACACTCAGCCCATTTTGCTTTACATCAACCTGAGCAAACATTTTACTATGCATAAGGAGAGGCAACCAATATGCTAAAGCAGAGCAAACCCAGCCTTCTTCCCACAAAGGTTACTCACACATTTGGTAAGTCACGTAGGCTGCATTAACTGATGTTTAGTTTGTTTTCTGCACACAATACACAACTGAACAACTGCATAGAAGGGAGTACGCTTCTCCACCAAAGATACAGAAACGTGTACTGAACACTTTGATATGGCTTCTGTGAGTTCCTATTCAAGTAGCTGCAATTTCCTTTAATATAACCAAGCAAAAAACTACCACTAAAGCAAAAGAAAAAGAGCTGAAGTACATCCACAGGATGGGAAATCAGCTTACTGTATGGGAATGCGGCCTAGCAGTGGAAGATCTGAAAGACAAAATTCACAAGCTCCTAATCTCAACCATGCTAATATCTCTTACTTGATCTTTTACAACTGTTTTTCCCCTTTGTCTTAGCTCATCCTTTTGCAAAATACATACGGAAATATGACTCTATTCTCACAAGATGCAGAACATAACAGAAGTGCTCTAATCAGTAAAGCACATGGTATGCACATGGTGCAAGATATACTGATAAAAGGTGGTTCAGAAACATGAAAGATCAGAAATCGTTAACGGAAATGGTGATAAGATTGTGGTATAATGCAAAGCTAAAACCTGGAACTCAAACTTCTGTTTGAGATGTTAAGAGAGTTTTTATCTTTTGCTTTGGATGAGCTTCATGTCTACTAATAACTTTTAGTGTAAATGCCATTTTCCTTGAAGCAGTATACAAAATTCTGCTTGACCTGAACATTCAGCTGGCTTCACTTAGTACAAATAACTGTACTAAAAGATATAACTGAAAGATCAAGATTCATCTTTGCACTACAGCTATGCAGAATGTAAATGCATAACAACTTTAATAATGAACTAAGGCTGGCATTTGCCCTTATATTTACTCTTTTCTTATCAACATGAATTGTTGATTCACACAGTGCAACATCACGGCCCATGGTTCTTTACTTGCCCAACTTGAGTTGCAGCAGTGGACCAGAAAGCAGGCTGGGGGCCTGGATTTCTCATCAGACATGCAAATACATACAGGTAACTTAAACTATCTCTTACCCTCACATAAGAGAGCTTTGTTGAGACCTATTAATCATTCATAAGATTTACAGCATTTTGCATTTATTTTTGTGCATCACTCAGATTTTACAGTAGCTAGGACTTTCAAATAGTAACACAATGCTACATCTTTGGGCATTTTTGCTATGCTAGTCATTTTTGCTATACTGCTGAGTCAGCATTCCAATACTAAATAAAAATATAGCCATGAAAATAAGTAACAAGACATGCTGTGAAATGTTTAACATTTAATTGCCCATTAGTAAATTACACAGCCTAGAGCTTCCAGAACTCTTCATATGAGATGGAAGTTCTCTGGTTTGCTTTAGGGTTTTCTGATTTCCTTTAGGCTGTAGGCTTCAAAGGGAAAGGTCTATGCCATTCTTGTACAACAGGCAGTTGTAAAGAGTAAAAAACTACTTAAATAACACACAGAGTACAGATTTCATGGCCTTCTTACATTAACCTTAAACACAATGAGCAATTTTCACTAAAATTTTCATGAAGTGATTCTATTTAGGATTGTTCAATGAAGTCCCCAAGAGTTAAACATCCAAGCTATTTAATTTTCAACAGATCTCTGAATATGTTGCTACTTTCTGAACACAATGGGGTTTTTTTCTCTACAACTTTCTTTAAAGCCATGTATAGTACAATTCCACTCTGTTTGGGAGGAGGCAAAATCAGAATTTTTGCCTTGCCTTTGCATTCAATGACTCTAAAGTGATAAACGCACTTTCAAACTATATTGTAAACAAAATAGAATACCTACTCTAGCTTTCCTCTGGACTTTGGCACTACTACTGCGTGTTGCAATGTCAAAGCCTCCCAATCACATTTTAAAAGCTCAACTGAGTAAAATATGAGTTCATAGCATGGTGTGTAAGTTTAAAATATCAAAGAAAGTAAAAGGTAAGTGTAAGAGTCAACACAGTACAGGCTTTAAAATAACATAAAAAACACGCATAAGCCCCATTCCAGCCAGAGCTGCCACCATTTGAAGTCTTCAGAAGGATTACTTTTACCTCTTAATGCAGAGAAATCTTCTCACATTTTAAAGTAATTATAGGTTTAGTATGTATTCAATCCCTGTGTGTAAGAAAGAAAAAAAATGGAGAAGAACTTTCTGAAACAATAGTAAATTTTACAATCTTTGTTGAGCTGGCTGCTTCCTTCTCCCTTGATGCATGAGACCTTTTCCCTACAATTCTGTGTTTAGCTTAGCTTCAGGATACTCGTGAGTCACCTTTAGGCACATTACTACAGAAAAGATGCAAAAGCAGATGTGCACTTGTGACAGAATTCCCAGCAGGCTTTATAATTGTATAATTTTCTGTAGGGCAGACTATTATTCTTTCCCCAGCAGAGCACGTGTTTAATCCTTTTAGTCTTATTGCATATTTCTATATGAAAAGCCTGGTACACAGCTTTAACCAACACTGCAGGAAACACGCTGAAGTAAATGTGTAACTTCTCTGCTATTTTAATGGCATACAGTTATACCAACTAAATGCAGTGCCTTTACTGTAAACACTGAATGAAGAATATTTGACCTCTACATAAAACATTTTCAGTGAAGTTGAGAAAAGGATTCCTTCAGAAAATATATTCAGTGTGTGGAACAAAACACACAAGCAGCAACGACAAAACCCCATTCTCATTGTACCAGATCTCTGAATAGCTGTATTTGCAATGGTATTAAATTATGCTTGAAAACATTCTGTATAGAAGTTCTGGCTCCTCCAGAAGTTTTCACTTCATATTAGAGGACAGTAAAAAGACGGAGAAAGCCTGTGAGCATAACGACAATTTGGACTCACAATTTTCAGGAGAAAGATGGAAAACTGCTGTTACAGTTCCTACTGTTAAATAGTATGCAACTCAGCCAGAGGGCACAGCCTCACTTTCTGGAACACAAGCAGTACAGTACTCCATGGACTACTGGGTTGGCTTGTTCCACTGGCAAAACTTGTTTTCCAGCCCAACCTCCTCCCTCACCTACTGCTAGGGAATACTGCTTAAGTGATCCCCTTGCTTCTGTATCTGCATTCCCCCAGTTCCTCAAAGATGCTGTGAAGCTGCTTAAGCTACTGGCACAGAATCAGTTCAAAGTAGGGATTATGGTACTACTTAGGAAGCATCAGCTAGTAAATGTTTGGGGTCTGATGCCAGCTGGTGTACCACTTAAATTCATATGTGCTTTTCCTTCAAGCAAGTGTTCAGAGATGAACGTGTATCTTTTTTCTTTCCAAGGAAGATGAAATTCGTATGTTCTTGCAAAAACCCCTCTGATACTTCTCTGAAGCACAGCCACTTGAAAAGCTTTGCTCCATTCATTCCTTTCAGTCCTAGTCCTAACCAGGACTACATCGCTGATTTGTCCTCATAAGAAACACAATCTCTTTAAGAAACACAATCTCTTTCAGGTTTCAGCTAGGTTCTTAAATAAAAAAGCGAACCGACACATTATCTTAGAGTCTTTGGGTTCACCATCAGTAAGTACTCTAGGACTTTGGTAAAATTTTGTACCAATATCATAACTTTCAAGCAACTGACGTTAGATCCAAAGAGGGTAGGAATTTAGGTAGCTAATTCCCAAGAAACTTCTTATTGCTGTTCTTTACTCCTGAAGGCATCAAAACTCTCATATGTATCCTATTTTTTCTCAAATTGCTAAAATTCCACTTCTGTACATGCCAAGAAGTGTTCTGGTCTTAATATGGTTTAGCACCTTGTGGCCTACTTAATAATTAACCTGGAGCAATGGCTAAAGTAGACATTTCTCCATAGATGATGATGTTCTTCTGTCCAAAAACCCCACAGATTATTAAAATAATGATGCAGTGGGACAGGGTTAAACAAAGAAAGAACAAAAACCAGCCAACAAGTAAGTAAAACAGGAGAAACTACAGATTTGAAAGGAGACTCACTTTAAATTATATTCACATAAAATGAAAATCTTACTCAGCAATGTTCCGGAACTGCAGAAATTGATTGTTAATTTTAGAAGTCCCCCTCTGAAAGTGTACATAACTTTCAGCTTAGGATTTGATTTTCAGATGTCAGTAGAATGGTAATAAAAATTCCAGCTTTGCAAAAGGATCACAAACAGAAAACTTTTAATGAAAGGCAATTTTTTTGGAGATTATTCTCCTCCTTTCAATAAAGATGTAAATATCAGAGAACAAAATACAGTCAAATGGAGTCATAATTAGAAATAATAATAGAACAAGGGGAGGCCACATAATCCATCTATGACAAACAGCAAATAATTTTAACATAGCTAAATTCAGCCAAAAAAACCCCAACGAAATAGCAAAGGTGACATTTACAAAAATGAGTCAATTAATAAACCCAGGGTGGAACACCAGTAACTCAGCCCTGACCCCAGTTACACTCTGTGTATCATACTAAGTTCAATGGATTTGTTTGTGAATACTTCCACCCGCTCCCCACCCAGTATTTCAGCAGAGGAGGAATGACCCTGGACCTGACATACAAGGATAACAGAGGCAGCCACTGCAGTCCTTCACCTGTCAAAAGCTGCTGGGCTGGCTCCTCATCACTGGTAATTTAGCAAGGCACGTGGAACAGCAGGATACACAGCGGAGACAGAGCTTATAAGAGATACCCCATCCGTCAGCAGCCAGCACTGCTCCAAACAATAATACAGTTATGCTACTCCATAGCTTCTTTGCTTTCTCCCAGGTGATGGTTTTTACTACTCATTGGCCCATAAAGCATAAACATTGGATTAGAGCTACTCTTGCTACCCTTCATTTCAGCAAGTATAAGCAGGAGTTTGGCACAGCTGACTGCTGTAATCTCATGAAGAACCCAGAACTGCCACCTGGCCTGGAACACAAGACGGGATAGACCCGGATTTCCTCCACACTACTACAGTGGAGAAAACAAGAACTTTGTCCCTTTGTCCTGGACACATAAGAAATAACGTGACCACTCTATTGGCTGTAACTAAATTGTGGCTTGCATCCCAAAGCAGAGAGCCTAATATCCTTCCCAAAAAGTTCACTATTAGTACTTTTGACAAATACAGGTATTTCGGAGATATTCATACAAGAGATTTTTGGTTTGTGGGGTATTTTGTGTTTCGGGTTTTTTTGTTGTTGCATTGTTTAGTTTTGTTTTTTTAAGAAACAAAACTTGTTAATTCCCTTCTTTCCTCATTTTTTAATTTTTTTTTCCTTTCATTGCATGTTCCCATATTGTTTGTGGTGTTAAACAGGGAGACCATAAGCATCAATCTACTTTCTCAGTATTAGTCTATCCATATTTATCTCACCTCCTCTTGCAGCTTCCCTAGATGGAAGCCTTCTTTTCTTCACTTTCTAAAGACCACTAGAAACCCGCAGTTCAAATCCTTGTTCTGAGACTGGCATTCAGCAGAACGCAAATGAAACCTCCCACATCTTCGGAGACAGCACCTTAACCCTGGGGCCAGACTAGAACATGGCAGTAGTAAGCGTGAGCTGCTCTGTGGTGTATAAAACATAAGAATTTTCCCTGAGAGGAAACCAGACACACAGGCAGACAGAATTACTCTTTCACTTTGTGTTTATACTACTTAATTGGAGAGGTGGGACGCCTGGTTCCAGGACAGTCTAGTGATCTATCTGGAAGTGGACAGCAGCTACAATTACCTGTCCCAGAACACACTGCAACATTCTACTGCTCTGCTGGGGTGTGGCTTCAAATCCTTCCAGCCACAGGCAGGAAAAGAGTATGGGTTTTCACATCCTGTATTAGTGCCCAAACAGTTGGCCTATTGAATGTAATCCTTTTCCTTTGGCATTTCTCAACCTTACTCTTTATTTCCTTTGCTTTCCCTAGAAGAACTCTAGTATAAAAAACTACTCTTCTGCAGAGTGCAATACAACCTCTCTTTGTCTCCCAGATCATCCCGAGCAAATTACCTTTTCCTGCAATTTCATTGCTAAGCAACAAACAAGGCTCAAAAGAGAAACAAAGTTCCTTCCCAAAGTTTGCCATCCTCACCCTGGTGAATAGCTGCAATTTATCACACCCATTCAAATAATCTGAGTGCGACAGTCAGAGCACAAATACAAGGAAGCTTCAGTATTCTGCTGGAGTCAGAAGTGGCTACTAGTGAGACTGATCCGAGTTTACACTATCACAAAGTTTACACGTTTTCATATAGGAGGCATCAGAGAAATTTACAACAGGTCTCTAGACATACATTTGGTATGAATTATGAAATGTATTATTACAAATGTATTATTCAGTGTGCATTAATGAGCTAATATAAGCATCCTCTGGCACATAAGCCACATATTCTGATGCCAGAGAAATAAAACATGCATCTAACATTAAATTTCAGTATGGGACAAAAAAAAAAAAAAAAAATATCTGTTTTCCCTAATGTCTCTGTGAGCTATAATAAAGTTAAATTCACATTCTTCTGTAAGGTAGGTAAGACCCAATTAGTCTCTTCCACCTGAAGACTCTAATGTAAGAGTATATGAATCTTACAATGGAGTGTTACAAAGACATCACAAGCTTTCACAGCATTCCCTAATCTCCCATGGATTTGTTAAAATCTGTACTCCACACTAACTATGCACTGGATATGCGGTCTGTTCCCCTGACAAAGCTGAAAAATGAGAAAGTCCGCTTCTTGACAGAAGGATGTGGAAAACATGAGGGAGACTGATAGGTTTCTTTCTCCCTGATCTCCTCATACAGGTTGCACCTTCTTCTGTAGCAATTTACTGACTCCAGCACAGTCTCCCAGCCTGTTACCTTTCATAAATACAGCCACAATTTATTTCTACTTGCAACTCATCAGTAGCAAGGCTTATGAGAATGAGACCTAACAAAGAACACCATTACGAATTCAGTGAATTATTAATTCAGTAAAAACATTAATTCCTCATACCATTTGCCAGTAGGCCCATATAAGCTATTTAACTTGAATGCAAAACTTTCCGTGAAGGCCATGTTGTTTCTTTACTAGTCCTTCTGCCAAGCAGTTTCAAGGTAATAGCCACTGTCAGCATTTAGCTAGAACTGCTGCATAGATGTTTCTTACTCTTCTCAGAATGCAGCACCTGAATTCAGTACATCATGGATCTTGAGTGCCATGCCTTGCAAAGCAGTGTAACACACCCATCCTCAGTACCTACACTGAAACCAGTACAGGCTAAATTCTGGAGAAGAACTGATAGGCACAAACCACCTTGCACACAACCACATTACAGGCTTCAGAAGCAGCTGAACACTAACAGCCCTCTCCTCCCTTGTTTTACTGTCTTAACTCATGTGTCTCAGATGAGAGTCCAGCCTGATCTTAACCAAAAAATGAAAAACATGCATTGCCATCACAGAAGATGCACCCTTGCTCAGCACATCCCTAGATCAGGACAAAGCTATCCTAGCTTTCCTGTAATGTGTATCTTGCCAACTCTGTCACAACAGAGAATGATATAAAGAAGCTCTTTCTCAGCATCCCTCTGCTTTCCAAGTGTTAAATGAAATCCACAGGGATGTTTGTGATAGAGGCAAAAATACTTAAAGCTGGACTGTCAGAATAAGACTGACAGTCCTTTTGCATAAAACACCACGGGATAGCATTATATGGAGAAGACTCCAAAAACAAACATAAAAATACAGGCCAAAGGTTCTAAATTGTCATCTCCTTTCCTTCAACAAACAGAAGGCACATTACTCTTCAAATCTTGCAACACAAGCAGTATCAATTACTTTTTTACTCCATCCTGCTTACAATTCATGTAGTGCAGCATTCCCATACTGCACCAATATACGATAAGATCGTACAGCCTAACCACATGCCAAGAACAGCAAAAACACAATACCTGGGAGAGAAAACACAGAAAATCACTTCATTTTTATTATTAGAAATGAAACACATATTTGTGCTGATGGCCCCACAAGAAAATCAACCAGAAAAAACTGCTTCAGCAAGATCACTCATGACATCTAACACCAAGACAACTGATGATCACAGATCTGCATAAGGTCATAATTACAGAGTTTCCAAGACAGATGCTATTTAATGCACACAACTGTATATTCTTAGTGTTCATGCTGTCAATGCTTAGTGACCAAATTGCTTCCTCTTTCTTACACACTCTTCATATGGCATTCTGCATGACTGTTTAAGTTGCATAGGAAGACATAAAGTCATTAGAAGAAAAACCTGCTGCCAATCACTGCTATAATCTGCTGAAGCTTCACCCTATTTCAGTCAGATAGTCTATTTCACTGTCCTTTGTTTGCCCGTCCTTCAGACAGCTTGTGATAGTCCTGTGACAGTCCATGTGTACAGCAATATAAATTGCTTTCAAACAATTTGCCTTACTACGTTTATTCCACAAACTCCCTCCATTTAATAATTTTTCCAAATTCTCAATGAGCTTTACCATTTTATTAAAGGACTTTCTCTAATGAGTAAGAAGCTAAATAATATAATGAGGATGGAAGGGAAAAAGAAGTGGAGTAGGAATGCTAAAAGTAAACACTTTCCCCGAATGCTTTATATAGAAAACTAAAAGGCTATGAAACAAGCCGCGTCCTCTGTGCAAGTGGTAGGTGTGCATTTATTTACACGATGAATGACAGAGTCGGTCAGCTGAACATAAGGAACAAATCCAGTGCTCCCTGAAATTTCACTTATGCACAAAAGCAACCCTCAGTTGGTACCATCAGCACCAGGGTTCTCTCTTCTGCATTTGACCATACTGTACGTGGCAAAGAGAGGGCATTTCAGGTGTACATTTTGTAATAACACAGCAGTATTTGAACTTTAAACACTTCCAAACAGGTCTTTGAGATGACCAGACAAGTTCTGCTTCTTGTTCACCTTTCATTTTAATGATCGTTTCAAAAGAGTTGAAAGATTTATTGCACAGGTGCAGAGTAAATCAGGGAGGAAAAATGTACCTTGCCAGAAATCTGTGCACTCTAGTAAGTATTTAAGCAAGTGCTGGATGTACTGTGTTGGTCTGGATTTATACTTGTACAAGTTCTTATATTAAGTAGGAAACAAGTAAAGCTAAAGGCCACTACATGAAACGTATTTTATTAAATGGGGCCCAACCTAAAAGAGTATTGGACACAGAAGGAAATATACCATTTGATGCCTGGCCTGTTACATCAATGATAACTAGATGAACTCCAGTTTCTGGAATTCACAGAAATAATGGTAACACATGCATTTCAGCCCTCTGTGCTTCCTTAGTGTGTGCTATTTGAGTTTTCTACCAGGCTTTCAATTTGGACAATGGTACCTTGTGTTTTCAGTACCTTCCTTGTAGAGCCTCTGTGATCAAATCAGCTAAACATGCAGGGCCAGATTATGCCTTGCCCTTAACCAGATGTGCAGTGGGAAAGAGAGGTATTTGCCTGAACTGTACTACTGAATCCAAACACCCTGTATTTGGGTTTGAGCAGGCAGTACTTAAGTGCTGCCAACTCAGTTCCGATCCTACTGTCCTGATCATGAAGGTTTTTTGATTGATTTATCTCTGAAATCAATATTGCCAGATCTAAAAATAATAAACTGCAGGGAGGGACTGTGGATTAGATTTTTTTCAAAATGTGGGTTATTGTTTTACAGAAAAATTAATTCAAATGCAAAATAAGCTCCTGGACAAAATAATTTACATTTTGTAGTACCAGACAGTGTAATTGATTATGAATGGAAACGGGTATCATAAGGCCAACATGGCATCTGAAGTTTAAAGTGTTTTATAGTTTTACTGAAAGCAAAAGAAAATAAAGAAAAAAAATTAAGTGCTGGTGTACTATCACAATTCCATGCTTTTCTTACCAATAGTGTTACTACTATATATTGATTAACGCCTAGAAATTTATTCACTGAAAGCATGTAGTTTTCACAAGCATGTCACTTTCTCTCTTCTTGTAAACTTGAACTGCAGTTATTAAGGCAGGAGTAGGAGGTGATCCAGGGAGACACATAACCCTATTTTACTTTTAAAATAAAAAAACAAACAAAAAAACAACAAACCAAACAAAAGACCCACAACAACCTCCTTATAACAAGCAGACAACCTGATCTGTACGCTCAATGACAACTATTTTTAGGACAAGCATTGCCTGTTTGAAATCAGTCAGGAAGCACCAAAATAAGATCAGGCAAGTTAATTATTAAGTCTCATTATTGATATCAGCTGATTATACTTCCCATAATAGAAATATTCCCCTGTTCACTTGGGGGCAGGAAAAAAAAAAAAAAAAAAAAAGAAAAAGCACTGCATCTTTTAGCATCAATGTACTGCCAAGATTCAAAGCCTTCTCGTTGCACTACTTTTAGGGTGACTCTCTTAAAGCTTTTCTTATTCGACAAGCCTTTGCTATTTATTTCAGCGAGCCACATTCAAATCACCTCAGCTAGCTTCCCAGCACAAATGCCTTCACTTATCCTTTACAAGAAGGCTGGCCACTACAATCTTATGTGACATGAGACTACTGTAAAAATCATAGCATCAACTGGATTGGAAAAGACATCCAATCATTACCTCAGGACTGCCAAGTCCACCACTAAACCGTGTCACTGAGCGCCTCATCTGCACATTGGTCACAGGAATGTTTTGAGCTTTTTGAAATACCAGTGAAAATTGCTATTTGGAAACAAGCAAGCATTATCTTTAAACCTCTGACATGCAAATATTCAACCGAAATTGGCAGTACAATATGAAACTGAAATACAAACTTCAGTATTACACCCAGGTTAGCAGTGTGTCCCCCAAGTGAGGCTGAAAGAAACACAAAAGGAGACCAAGAGCTTGAGGAGACAACCCTAAAAGCATTTAAAAGTTCAAAGAAAGAGATGGGCATTTTCAAAAGCACCAACATTTCCGGGGGGAGAGGGGGTGAAGCTGGCAACCTGGCTCTTAAAGCTGAACAGAGTGGGTTTAAAATGCGGGTGATGCACCTTACATAAAATACTCCCCGCACACAAGGGAGTTGGGGAAGTACCGAGTACTCCAGCATCCAACGGCCGGCAGCCGCCGGCCCCGCACCATCCCCGCGGCCCTGGGGAGCGAGAGGGGCGGCAGGCCCGACCCCTCAGTCACAGGCCCGGCTGCCGAGGAAGGCGGCTCCACACCAGCCCCATCGCCTCCCCAGTGGCCCAGAGAGGGTCCGGGCCTCCCCGGAAGGCCTCTGCTTGCCTGCCGTTCGCTTACCGGTGGTGGAGAGGACGGTGCTGGCGAAGAAGAGTGAGGAGGTGAAGTCCCAGTTCCAGTTGCCCGAGGCGTTGCTGAGCACCGAGACGCCGTAGTTGCTGGCCTCCAGCACCCGCAGCAAGAACTGCTCCAGCTGCTGCTCCGAGAGGCAGGCGTGCTCCTCCAGGAAGCGCTGCTTCAGCTTGCCCAGCTCCTGGCGCAGCAGGTCCTCGTAGGGCAGCTCCACCGAAGAGAACACCACGGCGCCGAACACCAGGTACAGCAGGTAACCCAGCACCAGCAGGGCGAAGCACCAGGCGGAGCGGTGCTGCTCCACCAGACGCACGCAGGAGCTGCCCGCCAGCGACTGCAGCATCTTACCGAGCCAGGGGCCGGCTGCTCCCTGGGCCGGGGGCTTAAGGGGGATACGGGGGGAGCGCGGCCGATACGGCCACCGGCTGCCCTATGCCTCTGCGGCCGCCTTGAGGCGCGGAGCGGAGCTGATGTGGCGCTCACGTGGCCGCGCGGCGCAGGTACCCGCGGCTGAGGGACGGCCTGCTGCCGCCAACCGACCGGCCACAGCGCCTACGTTAGAACGGCGTTTTCTCTCCTCTTTACGTTTCTTGTCACCCAGTCGTCCGTGACTGGGCCCAGCTAGCGTTCAGTGAAGCCGACCGAGACTGCCGCTTAAGACAAAAGTGTTTGGAGACTGTCTTGCCTCGCTGCTCCCTCCCCCGAGAGAAACCCCCAAACGGCAGTTCCTTCCACTGATCCTTTTGTTTTTATTTTTCATTTTTATGAAGGTGCTGGGTGAAGCAGAAGAAGGTAAGGCCACAGACACAGCGGTGTCAGGTGTGGGGCTGAATTTCGGATCGGGGATGTGATTCATTTAAGGAGGAATCCTGACGGCATGCATTAATGTATTCCCTCAGGTCCTCTGGAACATAACTTCAAAGTGAGGCCTGTTTGAAAGGACAGTTGGAACCAGGTGGCCACCAGAAATCTCATCCAAGCTAAATGAGTCTTTGCTTCTGTGCTGGGCTCCTAGAGATACTTACTTTTAATGATACTTTACTTTTTTTTTAGCGCTCAGGGCAGTGTCCACAAGGAATTCAAATGTACTGTCCAGCCAGCCCTCTGTGTGGTCCAAACCAGTGATCTTCTCCAGTTCTACTTCAAACGCTTCTTTCTTCATCCATCTTAAACTCTGGCCAGCAATCATACAGTTAACCTGCAGAGAAGTTCCACTACCACATGAAAAAGAGCAGTGAAAATTGCAGCCTCCCAAAGTGGCCCTTAAAGTGACTAAAGGCAGCTTCCTTGGGTAAAAAAGAGAAGATTCTCTAGCCACATCCTGCAGGGCTCTGCCACTTCTCTTTCACCTCTCAGCTGATGTCAACTTGTACAATCACAGAAAGAAAGTAATGGCTTGTAAATTAGAAACTTACTGGTGCTGAGCCAGTGAGTTCGCGCAGAGTAAATCATATTCCACAACCTGTGTTAAGCTCTTGAGATACACTGTAGGGACTATCATGGGAAAAGGACAGAAAAACAGAAAGCAATTTTTCGTGCTAGAAACTGAAAACCGATGTGTTAATATTTCCTTTTATACAACAGCTACATTAGGCTGTGGGATGGATCTGGCCTGGCAGAACAGCTCATCCAGTCCCTGGCCCATTCCCCACTGCCAGCCACAACTGAGTTCCAGGGGCTTAACACCTCCCCATTCTGCTTGTTTCACGATCAAAATGTAAATGTGTTCATGCATGCAAAAAGCAGCTGCTTAAATGCTTGGTCAAATAGCGTGCTTGGGGGATGTGGTAGATACATATGAGTCAGGCCGAGCAAGCAGACTGTCAGTGCTGTGCCAAGAGGACATGTGTGTTCTGGCCTACAGATGCACATCTGTCATGTGTGTGCATGTACACCTTTTGCATGCATGTTCAATCACACAAATGGGGAGGAGACACCCTGTCCACCTAGGTGTTCTGGTAGGAAGACGCTTTTCCCTCATAGCTGAACTTCTGAACTGTTGCGAGGTAAGTGGTTCCAAAGTATTCATACATATAAATTGTAGCACTGAGCAGAGGTGCAGCACCGTGAATTTAGGGGAGGGGCTTGAAACGACCAGCTGAAGAAAATCCATGCTATATATCATGAAGTTAATTGACAGGAGGACAGACAAAGGCAGAGATGTCACGTCCTGTCAGCATCTTTCATGAGTGTCAGTGTACTTCTAAAATGTTTGTTTTGGTTTTTTTTTGCTATAAACCAGTGATGTGTAGGAAAAAGACAATCTAAATCAATAGCAATGACAATTAATAATGGATACTGTCTGAAAAAAAAATGTAATGCAGACACACTTTTGAAGGGAGTATTCCAAACAAGTTTTATTGCATCACACTAAGGCAGCATGCATTTAAGCATCATTACAGAAAAAGAGGTCAAGGAACCTCAATTTGGTATGCTTGGTTAATTCCATCCAATTACTTAATCAGTTACCCCCTCAAATTCCGAATGACTGAGTACCTCCATCTATAATATAAAAGCCATTAAAAACAGTAAGTATGATATATAGGGCTCCATTTTGATCAAATGCACTTGGTTTGCCAGACAAATTAGGTTTCATAATACTATCTAATTTATGACAACATCTGGTATGTACAGTTGCATTCATGATAGGGAATGTGCATGTATTTGCTATAAAACAATATTTTCCCAACCTTCAAGCCAAATATTTATTTAAAGGTTAGAAAATGTTTGCCTCAGAGCACACCTCTCTTCAGTGGTGATAGGAAACTGTGGCTGGGCAGCTGAACAGTTTTATTGACTGGCCGCCTTCAGTTTTCCATTTTTATGAATCACTCATTCTCTATTTTTAGAAGTCTCTCACACTTGGAGGTTTGCTGGGCTAGAGAGAAAAGGAGGACTTCGCTGAACAGAACTTGCACGGCTCTTGTAACTTGATTTTTCCCTCTCAGGTTTGAAGGCATGGGCCAGGGGGAACAATGGCAGAGCAGTACATCTGTGTCACCAAAGCGTTCACATTCTTGATTCCAGAGCAAACGTCTGGACAGTGAATTCTAGCCGGCATTGTTTCATTCTGCTGTGATCATCCCTCTTAATAAAATGTGAATCCAGTTAATAAAGCCTACCACATCATGGCATCATTCGTCTACTAGCTACCCTCAGTGATTAGTGGGCTCCTTACTGCTGGGGAGGTCCAGCTGTTAGCAGAGCATAGAAACCCACTATTGGTAGCTACTGGTGCTCTTTATTGCACCAAACTCCCCTCTGAACTACAGAAAATGCAAGTACAAGCTGCCTATCTACAAGTGTAGTAAAGAAGACAGACACTAATTCATCCATGCAACTGAGAGAGAAACCGTGTTTGTGTCCTGTCCTAGGGTGCTTGAAAAGTGTAAAGGAAGTGACTAGTCTCTCTAACTCTGCTGCCTGGGGAGACAGGACAGCTCCCTTATCAAATCACTGGGCTGGCAGCTTCTCTAGTGTAGTCCAGAGGCTGAAAAAATCCTGTCTCATACAGAAGAAATGTAAGGCATTTCTCAGAGCTGTGTGAATCACTGACGTTTTCTGTTAAGAGAGGTGAAATTGAAATAAAGAGGGTTTGTGTTGTGTTTGTGGCAGCTTATTCTTCACTGAGCTTTTTGATTAACTAAAATGTGTTTTATTACTGACACATTTCTAGTGAAATGCTGTAGTGCTCCAAACGTGGGAAGACGAGATGGTGGCAGGCTGGAGGAAGATGTCAGCTTGGCGGCAGCAGTGACCAGAGAGGGGGACCACATTTGTTCAGTGAATATAAATGACATTAGACAAAAACAGTAGCTCAAATGAAAAGCAAGAATGGATCATAACAGTGCCCAGAGACTGGCATATGCTGAGCAGCATATGGCAAAGAGGAGATTTGACACTGGGACTCTGCTGCTCTGAGCACTGAGCTATAGATCCTGAGTGGGGGATGAGTCTGAGGAAACACCCACATTTGGCACTGTTACTGGTATCAAGACTATAAAATATTTTCATCTTCAAAAAGAAAACCAGAAAGTGACTCAAATATACAGAAAGTTTCAAGCTGACTGAAAGCTTGGTTAGTTTGAGGGTTTTTTTGTTTGCTTGCTTGTTTGTTGCAAAAGAGTAGTTTCATGGCAAAATCACAAACATTTTGACATCAGTCTTAGAAGAAAATGTTGCTTCTCTCAAAAAAGGTACAATTTCACTGAATAACCTGAAGTCCTGAGAAGCAGGGTAGATAAAATCAGTTACTAGGCAATACTTGTCCTGACAAACCTGTTCTGCTCTATAGCATGAGCTCATGGTACAGTGAACAGAGAAGGAGGTGGTAGTGGGGAGGAGTGGGATGATCCAGGACAGTGTGGGAGCCAGTAAACAGTTATATGCAGAGAATATGAAATAGTATCATAGCTGTGTCACTGTGACAGCTGAATATTGAATAGAAATAGGGAACCTATTTGTCCTTCAGGATTTTTCTTCAAATTTGGCATGAGTATAAACGCAGTGATTATAGCAAGTCTAAAGCCTGAATTATCTGTCCTAAATTATATGTACGTGAAGGAAGATAGCCATAAATGTAAAATTCTCTGAATTCACTTGCATTAAAGATTCTGCCACATTTAACTGTTCCTGTTAATATTTTTTCAATGAAACTGAGTAGAATCCTTCATAATTTGCGGTATGCATTAAATGAAGGCTGGATCATCATACATTTCCTGTTTCAGAAGAAAATAGATCCAAGTGGTTGTTTCTGAATGCTCAGTTTGTGGGCTTTTGCAGAAGTTAATATAAGGTTGTCTAGTGGCTCTGATTGAATGTAGTCCCCCCTGTGTGGGCAAGCAGGATGTGGAATTATAAGAGTCACATCCTCACAGACACCAGCACAAGTGTAGTTAAGCTGAGAAGCAGTCAGATGGGTTGCCATTCTGTTTCTGATGGGTAAGGTGTTCTATTTCAGCTAAAAGGAATCATCTAGATTTGGGTCAAATAATGTGAATGCTATGAAAACTGGAACAACACAGCCTGACTTTATAGAAAAATGCAATCTTTGAAGAGGGGATTCATTCCCGTCTTAATGCAGCTGGAGGATGGAGATGCAGTAGGAGTACAGACATATTTAGGTCTTTAAAATTTATGACGAAGCAAACTGGTGACAGTAGAAATATTGCTGTGGAAGAAAGACTCAGTGAAGTCTGCGTCGGTGCCATTTCCAACATCCTGCCTGGCTGCATTCTCCTTGAGATGAGGGAAGAAAGATTGAGATTTAGTGACTTCCTCAAAAAATCATTTTATGCCATTAACGTAATGGTGCAACACTGTCCACAGAGATTAAGACCACTGTTCTGTGATAACAAAAGAATGAATGTGTCTGGGTTGGGGGCTATATTTAGGGGAATGTTTACGTCGTGGAGTAGTAGTATTTAGAATGAAGAAAGTTTATATGCATGGTCAGGCACAATTTCTTTCTTGAGTGAGTCATGCCTTGTTCAGCATAAATGTAATTTTCCTCAGAGTTGCAGTAAGTATTCATATTTAACAAACAATCTCAGTGTCTGAGTGGAATAACTGATAGATAACTGTTTTAATAGGGTAAGAATTATATGTGATGGAAAAAGTAATTTTATTTATGCTTACCATCAGGTTTACCCAATGGCATTGCCTGAAATAAAAAGGAACTTGGTCACTCTAAGAGGTATAGGTCCAATGAGGATGAGAGCTGCATATATGTGCATAAATACAGTGTACACATGTATGTTTTTATATAGTTATGTATATAGTGTGCTTCCTCAAGCTTTTCTTTGTTACATTCTAAGTTGTGCCATATCTTTGTAGAAAGGTAATTACCCATGATTTGTAGGATTGTGTTAATGCTGAAGGAATGTAATAGCTCAGAGCATACAAGATGTCAACATGACCTTATTAGAGTGTTACATTAAATAAAATTCAGTGTTTTAAATAAAGTGACCTTGCTCTCCTAAGTCCTGTGGCGTTCAGCCAGCAGAATCACTCCTTTTAACCTCTTGTTCAAGGTGCTGGAAAGAGGAGGACCAGCTAAGATACTTAATAATTTGTACTGGAAATAAGAGTTCACAAGACACTTTGTATTTCTTCCTTCCACCCTGTAGAATTTTTACTATCCCTTCACCCTTCTTGACAGCCTGGTGTTAGAGATGGTTATGGAGAGAGAGAAAAGAACACAGTAGCTGTGGTGGACCCAAACGGCTATGGGTGTTCCAGCCTCCTTCCTGATCTTGCCACCTCTGAGACCGATCTTGGTTTTGTCTCAGAGCAGTGTGCTGGTTCTTGGGCACTCAGGAAATGATAGTGGCAGCAAAGCCCACTAGCTTTCTCTGTGTCACTTTCAAAACACACAGCCCCAGAAAGGGTTACACACTAACTGGCATCTCTGTATTTACTTTTTTCATTAGTTAGGCCGTATTTCCGTGATTCTTGTTTTTGGTGAATTGAGACCCAGCCCCAGTCTCTTAGTGTAATGCTGCCATTGGGGATTACTGGTAGGTCCTTTTGCCTGTTTTAATTCAGTCTGCATTGCCTTAGAATTTGTGTACTCATAGAATCAATTTTATGCAACAGGCTGAGTTGGACTTGTGTTACAGTGGGATATGTATATGTAAACCAGCAGCGGTGACGTTTTTACTGACAGCTAACACACCCTTTTGCCTATTCATGGAAAGGTCACATTAACTTGACAAAACAGCTTTCAGCTTCAGCTCTGTTTGCCTCTGTTTTGCCAGCCCCAATGTGTGTACACAGTACAGCACTGCTTGCCAAGGCCTCCCTAACATGTGTAATCAGTTCAGACTGAACAGTGTGTTTGTGCGCTTGGACTTCATGCATTTGAGTTGGTGTGCTGAAGCCTACACTGACTGCTCTTTTACTTTTCATTGAACAGCTGGGCTCAGATGGCTGGCGATGTTTTTGAAGCTGTTGTCATTTGTAACAGTGAACTTCTGGATACCTGCAACCATCCTGGCCCATATGAGACCATGTGGCAGCTACACATCACTTTGCTACAATAGGGAAGTCTGGTGCTCGATGTGGCTGCCTGTGTGTGGATCATACAGGTGTCACAAGGCAGATTCCTAAGATGACTTTCAGATTCTGCCTAGATGCAGCCCAAGAAGTAAGGGAACCTGAAAGAAGCAGGGTTGCAGCTCTGGGAAAGAATCTCTCCTCCTGCTGCAGCCATAGCTGATAACTAAGATGTACAGCAACTTCGTTTTTCAGGTCTATAGACTCCTAAAGAATGTAAATTCTAAAAAGAGACCTATCTTACAGATCATTAGATCATTGCCAGTCTCTAATACATACAACACAGATGCTTGGCTATGCCTGAAAAAAAACCTTGCATCTGACCTTGGATATTTCCTGTGCCAGATGGATCCTGCAGTTTGAAGGAGTTTAATGTTTATCTGAAATCTGCACAAGCTCCAATAATTTCCTACAACTGTCCTAGTGGGATGGAGAACCCAGGGAACCCTCCTCCTTGGGCACAAGCTTTATAGCTAGCACATGGCTTGAGTGAGCATTGAAACAGGCACACTCCCCTCATCATTCCTGCAGAGCAAATGCATCTCTTTCTGTGGCCAGTCCTGATAGCTCTGAGGCCTATTACCTCTTCACTGGGAGTGCAGCACAAACCCTACACATATATAGTGTGTACACACACATATATAGTGTGTACACACACACATATAAAAACACACACAGGTATGTATTTATACCCTATAAAAACACTGTACCAGAAACCCTTAGCCATGGTGCTTATTCATCATTGCTGAAGGCCCACGATACTGCAATGAAGTAAGCAGGAGTTACTATTCATAGATGAGGAAACACAAGCAAAACCATCTAATTTGTGATACTCCCACCTAGCCATGCTATTTGGACAGGTTAATTTTCCAGGCAACCCTTCTGCCTCAGCAGAGTTAAATTTTAAGAAGTCCAATCCATTGCCTCCCTGAACCAGTGTCTGGAACAGCCCATGGGTACTATTGCCACATGCACCTGCTATAATGATACCAAAGCCTGCTTCAGTGACCTGAATCTTTTAAAAATTTAGTCCTTTATTTTTATCTACTTAGAGGGAATACAAGCTGCAGTGTCCTAGTTTTTCTCAACTGTGTCATCTGACTCATCAATCATAACTGAATTTGAATTCTGTTATCACCCACTGACTTTCAATCAACCTAACAAATGTATCAGAAGTACAAAAGGACAATTTTGTCACTTGGCCCAAGATACCTTTGCAAATCTTGAGTCATGTGAGATAGTTTAAGAAAATTACAATTTCAGCAAGGCCAAATTCTACCCATTCCCTGAAAAGATACACCTAGATAGAAAACATCACATGACAAGAGAAAACATTCTGTTAAGTAAGACAACTTTACTTTGACTTTTTATGCTACTGTGTTGCTTAATTTTTAATATAATACAATAGTATTATTGTTTTATCCACTTCTGACAGAGTGCACTGTACACTCTTGTAATGTTTACCAGATGTTCATGAGGGCATGTGTGCTGAGAATGAAATACAAAAAATGTCTGGCTACCATCTGTTAAAGAAATGGCTTAAATGTAGGTCTGTCCAGAAAAGCCTCAGTTAAAAATCTAACAGGTTTTTCTTCCCTGTACTTTCAGAAATGCATGAAATGATTAAAACCAGCAACACACCCCCCACCACCCTCACCACCAAAATCTGGGGGTTTTTTTGCTGTTATGGCAAAAAACAATGCTCAGGATCATTGTGTCCCAAAAAGAAGGAAATGGAGCAAGAAGGCCAGGAGGCCTCCATGGATGGATAAGTAGTTGCTAAGAATACTCAGATGGGAAAAAAAGAAGTTTACAGAAGGTGGAAGTGAGGACAGGTGGCCTGAGAAGAATACAGAGACGTTGCCCAGGAAGCTAGGGATCAGGTCAGGAAAGCTAAGGGCCAGTTAGAATTGAGTCTGTCAAGGGATGTGACAGATAACAGGAAAGGCTTCTGCAGGTATGTCTCTGTCAAAAGACAGACTAGAGATAATGTGGGCCCTCTCCAGAAGCTTATCAGGAGAACTGGCTACCCTCGATTTGGAGGCTGAGGTTCTCAATGACTCAAAGTAGCCAGGCTGCTCAAGTCCTGGAAAGCAAATGCAGGGACTGTGAGAATGAAGACCTTAAGCCCACAGTAGGAGAGGATCATTTTAGGAACCTGAATGTGCACAAGTCCACGGGACCTGATGAAATCTATCTGCGAGTCCTGAAGGAGCTGGCAAATGAAGTTGCTAAGCCACTGTCCATCATATTTGAAAAATCATGGCAGTCAGGTGAAGT